>JBBBDQ010000323.1:810000-857500 GCA_037127315.1 Ascarosepion bandense | reverse complement strand
GAGCAGGTCGCGCTGATCAATTGAGATCAGTCCAAGGCATTTGATAATGTTGACCATCGGTATCTGGTTGCTGTCCTGAAGCCCGCCGGATTCAAACCCGACTTCCGCCTGCTGTATTGCCCCCCCCTCGTGCTGTGGTACAGTTAAACGAAAAGCGGTCGAGAGCTTTTGTGCTGTCTAGGTCTGGTCGTCAGGGTTACCTGCTGTCGTTCTTACTTTACGCTTTGGCGTTAGAGCCCCTCCTTCGCCGACTTAGGGACAAAACGTGCAGTTCAGCCCTCCACAGAATCGCTGTTCCTGGTGGGATTTGAGTCAGGATTTCTTGGAGTGTGGTTTGGGTCGGATCTCTAGCCAGAGAAGAATTGGTCGAAGGTACTGGCAAAAGTCGGAGCGTCAGTCCAGTCTTAGCTTCGACGGCAGTTGTCCGTGAACGGGAGGGCGAAGGCGTATGTTACGTACGTCTTTCCTCTCATCCTTTACCGGTTGTCATTACTCTCTCTACCTCTGTGATGATCATAGGAAGGCGATTGAGCACTTGTTGTCCACCCTCTTGTGAGGTGGATGCAAGCACCAGGTCAACAGATGTCTGCTTTAAACGTTTTCGCTTACCTGGTGATTGATTCGGAACGGGCTGTTTCTCAATGACATGGCTTTCAGATGAGGCGGAGCGGATTTGCCCGTCTGTTATCGGTGTGACCTTGGTTTAGAAGAAACGGCTGTCCTCAGATGCACCCTTTCTGGAACCATATCGGCGAGTTGAATGCAC
This sequence comes from Ascarosepion bandense, assembly GCA_037127315.1. Taxonomy (NCBI): domain Eukaryota; kingdom Metazoa; phylum Mollusca; class Cephalopoda; order Sepiida; family Sepiidae; genus Ascarosepion; species Ascarosepion bandense. The sequence continues at coordinate 856,734 of JBBBDQ010000323.1, read as the reverse complement.
GTATCGCTCCCGAACAGCTCGTGTCTATCGATCTCGCGTACGCATATGATGTGTCACCTCCATATTCTAGGGTAAAACGTAGGGTGTTTCACACGTTTCTAACCGTAGCAAGTATGGTGGTTTTAAGAAGGAATCTTGCGATATGAACGTTATTCTTATCAGCATCTGATAGAAAGCGTTTGATATCGACGGATTTCAGCAAAAGGTGTGCAATTGTAGCAAGTCTGGTTCGTGTGAATGGGACTAGTCATAATTTCTTTAAGTCTCTTATGACACAACGGGGCGGTTTCTTGCAAACTCTTCACTAGTTAAGTTAGACTTTTGTGTATCTAGTTAATTTGAGTACATGTCGTTCCTAGCCTGTTCCCGGCTTTCTCTTTTGCTATGATCCATGTCGAGATCGCCAACGTCCCCAGTTTGTTTTTGGCCCCATTTTTCATCTTGACTGGGTCAGTTTGATATTTTTCCCATTCCATTATTCATTTTATCCTTTTCCTCTCCTTTAGCAAGTGTGCTACTTGATTTCGCTGTTAGACAGAATACCGCAGCCATTTTGAATTTTTGTGGTGTAGACTGGTCTCACTAACATTTGTTTAATTTTAGTTTGAATATTTTGTATTTTAGTTTTTGCGTTATTCATTCCTTCTCATTTTTCATATATCTAAAGTTTTAAATATAGTCTTGATATCTATAAATGTGGTGGGTTTTGTTTCCTTCTGCGAGTCTGTGGTATTATGGTATATGGAGGATTTGTAGGTGATGGATGAGTTCTTGTGGTGAATGAAATAAGCGATTGTATGAATGTAATAAGCGATTGTATGGTGAATCTGATTAGCTAGGTATAGGATAGTAAGTGAAGAACGACCTCAGCCCACTCCACTTCGGCCATGTGCCACACTTTTATATTTTTTATAAAAAATAAATATTCGGACTGTCATTGACAGTTTGAGAAAGACTTCGTCTGTTGGTCGTTCATTTTGTCGGACTCTCTGCCGAAGAGTAATCTCGTCTGAGTGAAAAGCAGAAAAAATTTTTGTTCGGGCTTACGGGATCGGTTTTACCCTTGTTAATTGATGGGATATATATATATATATATATATATATATATATATATATATATATAAACTAGATTAATCTTTTTAATATCAGACAGCGATTATGGAAAGCATAAAGGAAATAAAATGCCAATAATTAATATCCGTATTCAATTATTAATGTCCCCGTCTTTGTTATAGCAAAGTTCCGGCTGTTGTACTTCAAAGAACTTTACCTAGTGGAATAAAGTGTTGATTCGTGAGCTTGATAGGACAATAATTATAAGTTCAATCCTTGGCTTGGGTAGTATAGACTTAGGTATATTGGTAGTATGGCGAACAATAACTGTACTAAATAACAAGACGAGTTATCCCGAGACATAAACTGCGGAACGAGAACAATCTATACCCGTAAATTGCATAAGTTTTCGTTCGTAATTCCTTGAAGGTTACCCGTAACTACAGGCACCTAAAGATGGCCGGGGAGCACAATGGCCGAAGTGTTAGGATACTAGCAAAAAAGAGGACATTAGTATGATTGTAAATAAGTTAATCTCAGAAATTAGGATAGAAAGTATTCAATTGTGTATAAAGTGCAGGTTTAGCAGTAATAGTATTATCTAGAATGTATTAGATGAAATGTTACTAATTATGATTAATCGTTTACTTATATTTCTTTCGTCTTAATTCTAATCTAATTTCTGGCTTCCTTCGCAATCCATAAGGCAGTTGTCAGGCTAAGGCATGTTTCCAGACTAAAGACTAGTTCGAGTCTCAGCAGAGGCTGATTCTTAATTTCCGATCTTTCGTTGGTTACTCACGTCTATAAAATGGAGATATTAGAATGGAGAACTGCATAGAAATGTTGTTAACCGTTTGGTCGAAATGTCGACGGCTATTATTGTTGCAAATTGAAACGTCACTTTCTACTCAAGAAAGTAAGGTTTCTGATTATTACAACTTCGAATCAAAACCGTTCATCAAAATCCACTATTTATTTCTGACTCGTAAAATGCCAATGCGGAAATTGTGGCATGAGATCATTTTAGCGTGGGTGGCATTGAGGGGGCCTGGCGTCGTGATGTATTCATCACCTGAGAATTCCTTTGTGATTCTGTTTCGTTAAGCCATTCAAATATAAACTCATAGCGATATAATTATAAAAATGAGAACAAGACGATGCCTGCTGTAGCCGTCGATTAGTCGATTAGAAAATGCTTGAATTTCTCTCTTACAAGAGCGTCACTGGCTTTCTGTGAGTCGAATGCAGATATCATTACCACATCAGTCAACCTGAATTTTAATGGGCGAAAATAGAACGTGTTACTCAGAAATGGCTGTAGAAAGATTCTATCGCTTTACTTAATCCTTGATAAAATTAGTTTTATGAATTATCTCTCTTACCAGTTCAATATTCTCCAATCGAAGTTTTTGTTTTCATAAATTAAAATATGTAATAAATGAATTATGAAAATGATAGTTCTTTTTCTTAGAAAGAACTATGCACCTGATTAAAAAAAATGTGTATATTGTATACAGCCTGTACGAATTCGGCAATGTTTAACTTTCGTACCTACAGTATATACAGTAATAGCGGCGTCAAAGGAATAACCATTCTTCTGAGATATCGATTTTTATTTACTTATTTTTTGCGGACATGTAAGTTGAAATATTGCCAATTTCAAATACACAAGGCAGGCATGGGCACGTACATATACATTTTATTTACTTATTTTTTGCGGACACGTAAGTTGAAATATTGCCAATTTCAAATACACAAGGCAGGCATGGGCACGTACATATACATTTTATTTACTTATTTTTTGCGGGCACGTAAGTTGAAATATTGCCAATTTCAAATACACAAGGCAGGCATGGGCACGTACATATACATTTTATTTACTTATTTTTTGCGGGCACGTAAGTTGAAATATTGCCAATTTCAAATACACAAGGCAGGCATGGGCACGTACATATACATTTTATTTACTTATTTTTTGCGGGCACGTAAGTTGAAATATTGCCAATTTCAAATACACAAGGCAGGCATGGGCACGTACATATACATTTTATTTAATTATTTTTTGCGGACACGTAAGTTGAAATATTGCCAATTTCAAATACACAAGGCAGGCATGGGCACGTACATATACATTTTATTTACTTATTTTTTGCGGACACGTAAGTTGAAATATTGCCAATTTCAAATACACAAGGCAGGCATGGGCACGTACATATACATTTTATTTACTTATTTTTTGCGGGCACGTAAGTTGAAATATTGCCAATTTCAAATACACAAGGCAGGCATGGACACGTACATATACATTTTATTTACTTATTTTTTGCGGGCACGTAAGTTGAAATATTGCCAATTTCAAATACACAAGGCAGGCATGGGCACGTACATATACATTTTGTCAGATTTCTCAAAGCTAGAATTCTATTTCGTGTGTGTGAGGAAAGTTTGAGAGAGGTGGGGCTCCTGTCGTCTGACGGTCTCGCTGCATCAAACTCGGAGTAACGATTTTTCACAGTTAGTCTCTGCTGTTTCGTTGTTTAGTATTAATGCGCTGTCTGGATCTATTTGCAAGAGACATCGAGCAATTTTGGATATTGCCTACGGAGGTGTCTGTCTTCGCTTTTATGATTCTCATTTGACATGCTTTTCTTTGGCAGAATAAGTGTTGGCTGGAAGACATACCAATATATATATATATATATATACACCTCCACTCCATTTTTTATACCTAATTTTTAAAAATGACAAACGTTTTCTTGAAATTTCAATTTTAGCTTAATTGAAAGGTAAATGATTAAATTTACTATTTTCAGTAAGCAAAATACTCTGGTGTATTTCAAACAAAAATATTCTGAGACTTTTTTAAAATTCCAATTTTTCGGCCATTCTTTTGAGCGATCGACACATTTGTAAAAAGTTAATTTTCGGTTTTAAAAAATCTTGCAAAAATATACATCTCTCACTCTTTATTTTTGGTAAAATTAGCAGATTTAAAGTCAAATTAATCTGATTTGAAACAAATATTACTTGTTTATGGCATGAAATTGAGAATAAAAGTATTTCTAAATCAGAAAGGTCTGACTCGTTGACCTTTCAAGTAGGCGATGATAAACCTCCGTCATAAATCAGTTCATACATCTGGAAGTAAAACCGTGAATTAACTTTTGTTTAAAAATATATCGAAATTGAAAGATTAAAAAAATCTCAAAATTATAGATTCCAATTAATATAATTTCTGTTTTAAATACACCCGAGTATTTTGCTTACTGGAAATAGTAAATTAAATCATTTAGCTTTTCAATTAAAAGTAAAATAAGTTTCAAGAAAACTTCCATTTTAAAAAATTCATTTTAAAACTAGGTACCTCTACTCATTTTTGATAACATGCAGACAGTCGAGGTACCTCCACTAATCCACTGAAAAAACAGTATAACATGATGTAGAAATACTCCAAATCTAATAGAAAAAAAAGTTTTATCTTCAAAATGTTTAAGAGAAAAGACCAAATTATTTAAAAATTATTTTAGAATTTAATTCTTTCTAACACGTTCGTAATTTTTTTTCTTGCTTCAGCGTTGCACAAAAATTTTCGATGAATAATGAATTTTTACAAGAATTGTTTTAAGTTTTTTCTTTATTAATTATAATGATTAATCAGGTTCAAAACATCTTTAGGTTTTCTTCCAAGCACCGTTTGTATTCGGGTAAGTGAAGATTATATTTACTAATCGAAAATTGAACAGCTAAATACAAATAGTTTCGCACTAAGATTTTGAAAATAATTTTATATAGAACTGTTCATTTGTTTTTACTCATGAGATGTCATGAGTCATATAATTATAGTCACGTGTTTCAAGGGCTATTTCCTTTATGTAACATTTACTTAGGTTTCATTAATTTGTCAGTTCTGGTCATTCATAGCTTGTCAACTGGCTGTCATCAATCACTTCACACGTCAGAGAGATAACACCTCCGTGATAAAGAAATACATTTATTGTGAATTTCACGCGATAAATATTATTTGAAATCAGATTAATTTAACTATAAATTTGCTAATTTTCTTAAAATAACGTCACAGATGTATATTTTATTTTTGCAAAATTTTTAAATCCGAGAACTGACAGGTTTATAAACAAAAGTTAATCTGGAAATAGTCAATTTAATCATTTACATTTCAGTTTAAACTAAAAGCCTCAAAGCTATTTTTAAAATTTTATTTTAAAACTTACGCACCACTTCATTTTTAATACATAATATATGCTGTGTTATATATATATATATATATATATATATATATATATATATATATATAATTAGGTTGCTACAAAAATAATAGCCAATTTCAAAAACAATTGTATTCTTGAATAATTAACTGTTGAAATTAGTCAAAACACCAGCCTTGAGCATCTATGCATCTTTGTCATCGATCGACGAGATTATTTATTCTTTGTTGATTAAAAGAAAAATTAGCTGTGATACGATATCGTTGAAAGCAGCTTCCATCTATGGTTTGTACCTAAAGGTATTGCCATTTAAAAATGTACTTAAATGCTTAACAAATGATAATCAGGAGGATGTGGTAAATTTTGGTATCAAAAGTCTTCAGTTTTTGCAACATATGGCCATGTATTTTTGTGCTGTAGAATTGGACCACGTCGATTCACCAACGCAGGTTTCGTTTATTTTATAGGCTTGCATGCGTTTCAGCATGTTGATTGCAGTAAAGCTCTGCATTTAATCTCTGACTGGCTTCCAGAAAGCTTTAATGGATAATACCAATTTGCAACTTTGGCTTTGGGAAATGTTTGGGACTCATCACGGTCAAGCCATTAACTTGATTCTTTACGGTTATCATAAAGGATACACTTTTCATTACGAGTGACTATTCGGTCAAGATCATTTGTGGTACGCAGAAAGAGCATCGATCACACTTCAAAAAGCTAAAATTATATTTTTATTGAGATCATGAGGAAACCATTTATTGAGTTTTTATCTTGTCAGTCCTCTGCAAATGACGTGAGACTGTTGCAGTGCTGATACTAAGCGACTGACGTTCGTTGTCAAAACTGCATGACCGTCATCTACCATTTTCATCGTCAACGCTCTCGTCACCAGTTCGGAATTTCTGGAATCATCTTTGTACTGGTCTGTTGATATTGGCAAAAGTTTGGGAGGCATCCTGCCCAAGTTTGAACTCGTACAAGAAAAGTAAACGAAGATAGTTTTGTAATGTTCATAATTAAGTGCTTCTCTGCTTTGAGAATATTTCTGTCTGAAAATAAGTTAAAAATTATTAAAGAGTAACACATTATGTATTCCGAAATTCAAATATATACCATGAAGACTGTTAAAATGGCTTTTCAAAATCCACTTCGAGCGGCCTTTATTTTTTGCAACAATCTATAATATATAGTGCTACATTAAGACGGATCAGTTAACAATAAATAAAATAGTGTTATTGGTGAAATTTTATTGATTTCACTATTGGAACATGTTATTTGAGTCATGGCAATTATGTGAAAAATAATCTCGCCGAGATCTCCACCAATGCTTCGGCGGCACACCTCCACACGTGGTCAAAATTTTTGATGACTGTATAGTTGCTACTCGATCTCACCAATATGCTTATCTCATTCTTCAGTTAATCATTTTTTGTTGGCTTGTTGGCACAAACCTTACTTTTGATATGACCCCAAAAGAAGAAATCTAAAGGCGTCAAATCGCACCATCTTGATGGCCAATTGTCATCATTGTTTTGAGAGATGATGCGACCTGGTGCGTTCATTTTTGTAATAGGCTTCGATAACTTTAACACGTTATTCGATTGTTAATCTTTTCATAGATAAAATCGTCCAGGACTGAAATTGTTGAATTTGAAAGCAAGTGAAAAAAATCATTAGACGCTTAAACTTAATTCACATTTAAAATAGGTACAAGTTATTGAAACGTAATTCAACGCATAATTAAACGGTTATAAATCCAGAATTTGTTTTGGCAGTTGTAAAAATATAGGCTGCCTCATAGGTTTATATATATATTTTACTCTACATTTAAAAAATATTCACGCATTTCGTTATTACACGTGACATGTATCTAACCAATAAAAATCAAACCCCAATCAACATACTGTCTCTTTGGATTTTCTGCATTTAAAAGAATTTAAACAAAAATTAAACCAATCTCTGAAGAAGATTTAAATTGAAACATGTTAGACACTTACTTCTACCTATTCTTTTACTTATTTTATCCGAGTATATATAATCCTACGACTTCAGCAAGACTCGGAGATTTCATCTACTACACGATCATCAGGTGCATATGCACCTGATGATTGCGTCGTGCTTTTGACATGCGATAGTATGTATAGTTAATATGTATACTTAATAGTTGTTATATTGCATTGAGCACTGTTCTATTAAGACATTAGTTATATATCGATGTGTACCTGTGTATACACATGTGTACTTATTTCCATCCATATATATATATATATATATATATATATATATATACATATATATATATATATACATACTAGCAGTATAGTCAAATTTTGATTTCCTGGTATCGATATCAAATAAGTTTTTTTTCGTCGTAAACTGATTTTTGGAGGCTAAATAAGTCCTCTGAGTAAATGGTATCATAGCTGCGACTAAGAACTACAATTATACCTACTTAGAGCCAAACCAGAAGCAAAAACTGAAAAGGGCTGAAAAAAATACAGACATACAGGTAGATAAACACACACACACACACACACACATCTTACCTTATATATATATATATATATATATATATATATTAATAATAATAATAATAATAATAATTATTATTAAACCGACTCTGCGTGTATTCTAATCTCAAAATTTTATAGAAGGGACTTTCTAAGACTATGAATGACCAGCAGAATCTAAATCCGTTATTGCCCTCGGCTATAAAGCTTTGGGCAAAGAGGGGGAAAAAAAAGAAAACTGCTTGGGACCGACAATACATACGGTTCCTCCCAGTAAAAAGAAAAAAAACCCTCTAACGGAACAAACAACCAGAAAAGAAAAGTGCTCGATACACACAACGGAAAAGTATTTAACTAGAAGGCAGTAACGCAGAGCAAACACACTAACAAAATAGCAAGATCGCCAAGACCGACCGCGGTTTCGCACAACGGCTCGTCATATAATATATATATATATATATATATATATATATATATATATTATCGATTTTCTGCACTATTTTAAGAACTACAACCTTGAAACTTCTGAATATCGTTTCTTGTCTTTGTCTATGAGTGTATCAAACTTGATTAAAATCGGACAACTCCTTCAATAACCCGATTTTTTTTTCGATTTTCGATATTTATCAGGGGTACCTCGACACAAAACCTAGCTAAAAACACTCGTAGACGCTTATAGTACAACTGTGTAAATTTTCAAGAAAATCTGTTCAGCCGTTTTGGAGTCTATAGGTAACGGACACACACACACACACACACACAAAGTTCCATTTATAAATAAGTTTAGATATATACTTAATAGTTGTTATATTACACTGAGCACTGTTCTATTAAGACATTAGTTATATATCGATGTGTACCTGTGTATACATATGTATGCTTATTTCCATCCATTTATATATATATATATATATATATATATATATATATGTGTGTGTGTGTGAGAAGAAGTTTTAATAAAAGTGAAACGTGTTAGATTGAGAAGCTTCGTACTTGTTTTTCTTCATTCTATCATTGTGTGATTACGATCCATATATTCAACTCATATTAGGTACCTCCACTCATTTTCGATAATTAACTTTTAAATTGAATCTTTAAAAATAAGTTTTCTTTTGCTTTTACTGTAGTTTTAATTAAAAGCTAAATGATTAAATCTACTGTTTCCAGTAAGTAAAATACTCTGATGTATTTCAAACAGAAATTATATTGATTGGAATCTAGAATTTTTCAATTTTTTGTTTCAATTTTTTTGGCCATTTTTGAGCGATCGACACATTTGTAAACAAGTTAATTCTGTTTTTTTTTTTAATCTTGCAAAAATAAAATGTGCATTTGTGATACATGATATTAAAAAAATATTAGCAAATTTAATGTTAAATTCATCTGATTTACACAAGTATTACTTCTTTATAACATGAAATTTAGAAAACACAAAACTTAACAGTTGAACTTTCTAACATTTCCCTCGTATTTGAAATGTGATAACAGCTTGATGGATGCAAGATAAGTGCATGGCGATCACAATTGACATAACTGTACATATTTTTCCTGTAAGGGGAGAAAAACGTGAAATACATAACTTTTTAATGTACACATAGAAATTACTATAGAAAAAAAAACTTCAAATAAACAAAATTAAATTATTTTGAAAATACGAAGGCACGACGATCTGTATTAAACTCTTCATTTTCGATTAGTAAATATAATCTTTATTTAATAAGTTAACAAATCTTTGAAGGATTTTATAAATGTTTTTGAAACTTTAAGAATTATTATTAAAAAAAATGAAAACGATTCTTTTAAAATTTGATCATTAATCGAAAAAAAAAATTTACTTCAAACTATGTCCTTAATATATATTTATTAAAATAACTAAAAACTTATAAAACTGAATAATATCATAGCTTTATTGCATTTATTTCACTATTGAGAGAAGATTTTCGGAATAAATGAAACTGTTGAAAAAAAAAACAAAAAAACATTCCCCAATGATTCCTGCGTTAAACTAATAAACCAATTTTCGCATCAAAATTTAATTTAAAATTTCATGAATTTACGTGGAGTAGGGGTTAACAGCTGGAAAAAAAATTTTTTTCACCGAGATTTTTTTAATTTTTTAAATAATAATTTCAAAAATAATTTAATTTGTGAACAGGTCCTAAAAATTTCATTAACATCCGACAATTATTTTTGCAAGAATTTCCAACTGATGTGTTTATCACCGAAAAACACTGGGTTATGTAATATTACGTTTTCCATTGTAAACTATCGTAATGATTTGGTTACCCGCTAACTAAAATAAATTTTTTTTTACCAAAATTTCTAACATGTTAAAAAGGATTAAAAGATACTTTCATTTTCGATACCTAAATTTAAATAAGTTTTATTGACGCTTTAATTTTAGCTTTAATTGAAAACCAAGAGATTAATTTACTAAAAAAGCAAAATACCCTATATTTCAAACCGAAATTATCTTGATAGGAATTTAAAATTTTTTTTTATTTTTAGAATTTAAAAAATAATTTCAATTTTTCGGCCATTTTCCATCGATCAACACATTTTGTAAACCAAAGCCAATTCTCGGTTTTAAATCTTGTAAAAAAAAAAAATACCTCGCTGACATTATTTTATTCAAATTATCTCATTTAAACTTACCTTAATCTGATTTGAAACAAGTATTAATTGCTTACTGCCTGAAATGTACTAAAAAAAAAGCGTTTCTTTATTACGGTACCCTTGTTATCAGGGATTATCAGAGCCGATAATTGACATGACAGACGGAAGCGGTCAAAAATGCTAAGTATGGAAGGCGAATTTGACATAATTTTGTTAGCTTAATCGTACGCTTCGTTTTTTAGTTTTTAAATATATTTTCAGCAGTTATCCAATATTTTAAAAATTCTAGCTTAGCTTTATAGCCTTAGGTTTGAAGGTATTGTAGGAAAACTAAAAATTTAAATAAAACTTTCTTTTAAAATAATTTTACAATTTAATAACAATGAAATTACATAACGGCAGAGGTAACTCAATAATTTAAGAAATATGATGGCGTTTATTAAATCTTATTCTAAGTATCTTTTTCATATTCTTTAATAGGTACTTCCGCAAATTGTGAATTTTACAATTTTTTTTTTAACAAAATTAGGAAACTAGGAATTAAAATATAAAACTTGCTTTAAATTTTAAAGGGATGATTTGCAACGCCTGTTGAAACGTAGAGCATAGAAAACCCGGAAGCGATATGAAAGAATTGTACCCTGCCGAAAATGTTTATATAGTTTTTTCTGTAATGAACGCAACCTTTGAAACACGTGATCTTTTAATTATATATATATATATATATATATATATATATATATATATATATATATATATATATATATCCGAGTGAATACAGAACGAATAAAGAATTCTTACAATGTCCAAAACATTAATTTAAAACAGTGCTCGATATATAATATATAGAGTTGTGAATATTGATGATAAATTATATTTTAGAACATGTACATATTTTTTCTATATATATCCACGACAAAGGTATGTTTGTTTCGACATTGAAACTTCAATGTCTCATCAGGCGGTGTGAAAAGTAATGGAAAGCCTCTTTCCTTATATTTGTTTAGTTTTGTTAGAGGTGTTGGTGGGGGTTAGTGATAGGGGAATAAATCTCTGACCGTTGGAATTTTTGGAGAGGGTGTTTTTTTAAAGTGGTTGATTAACGAGCGTCTTTGATTTCTAGACAGATTTAATCTTGTATGTTTTTATTATCTAGTGACCAGACTACATCCTTTGGCTTTCTTAGAAGAGCCGGTAATGGGTGGCGCCGGATATTTTTATTTAAGCAGAGTCTTTGTAATTAATGTAAGTTTGTATATTTAATCTTAACTTTGGATTTAGGAAATATATTTTTTCTGTTAAATTTTTAATTATTAATTAGATCATAGTTTGGAAACCGTTTTTACTATTAAATTTTAAATTTTAAATTTCTATTCTTATGTCCTGATGAGACACTGAAGTTTCAATGTCGAAACAAACGTACCTTTGTCGTGGATATATATAGAAAAATTATGTATATGTTCTGAAATATAATTTATTATATACCACACACGGCCACCCGGCAAAAGAAAATACGGGTCATCATACGCACAATTAAAATGTTTCATTTTTAAAATCGAATGGTTCAATTATTTGTATTAAGCTTTTCAAATTTCGGCTGGTAAATATAGTCTTCATGCATTAACTTAACAACCTAGCGTGAACGATTAAAGAGAAGATTTCAAGATTTTTGAAACTTTATAAATTATAGTAAAAATGAAAACAAAGCTTGTAAAAATTCATTATTCACTGACAAATGTTTTTTCAGACTGATATCCTTAAAATGTATTGTTTATAAAACCAATTAAGTTTATTAAAATAAAAAATGGCATTGCTTTATTGCATTTTTGTTTTCACAATTCAGAGCAGACTTTCTGAAAAACAGCTAATTTAGAAAAAATGGGGAATTCTCGGGAATTTCTAGACATTTCTGGAAATTTATTTGTGGAAAGTAACATATGTAAAAAAAAAGATTTTCTAAAGATAATTATTTCAAATGATTTCAGTCATTTGAGTAAGTCATAAAATTTTCATCGAAATCCAACCATTATTTGATTTTTTTTCAAGAATTTCCAAATTAATGTGTCTCGCCGGAAACTTTTTGCCGGTGAAACATTTATTGCGTAATACTACGTTTGCCGTAACAAACCCTTGTAAAAACATTACATCACTCACGAAGGAAAGAAAAACAAGATTTCGAACGTGTTAGAAATAAATAAAAAAAAAACAATTAAAAAATACTTTGATGTATCTTCTTAATAACACAAATATTTTGCCGATAATTTTTTTTTATTTAGTTTGGGGCGTTTTTTCTTTTTTCTGTGCTATTTTTTACAGCGAATTCGTAGAGGTACCTATTTACGCTCTCACACCCTGATTGAGCACGCAAAAAAAAATGGTAAACTTTGAAAAAACAGTAGCTACTCTAGCATCTACGCATTCATTCAGTAATGAATTAGAACACCCTCAGCTATTGGCGTGTATATACATGATATATCACACGCTAAAAGTCTACCTCCTTCTACCGAGCGCCCATAGGTCAGAGGTAGAATCACCGACTGACGCCAATTCGGTCGGGTTTCAATCTTGGGTAAAAAGCAATCGGATGTTTAACCGTACTGATGAGCTGTGATACAGCGAAACAGATCTGTCTGCAGATGACGTGTGTGTGTATATATATATATATATATATATATATATAGTCCTACATCAAATACGACCTACCAACAAGATTTAATTATATTTTAAACCTTTCCTGCATCCGAACATTTCCCATTTTGGAATTAAATGTATATTTAGTGCCTCTAGAACAGCGAGATGTTTCTGATTTTGATTTATATAGAATTGATTGCTTGACGATTGTGTTTAGTATGAAACGCTGTTGACTCTAATGTCCACTTCTATATTTTCATATGCTCTATCCTTGATATTAAACATTATAATCCATAAATATAGTATACTTCAGTACTATACAATTTTTTCAAAAGTTGTAGTAAAGGACTCTATTGAGCCCTACTTGTTAGAAAAATGTTTTAATTCAGAAAGTAGTCGTAACAATAAGGAAATTAGAAATAGAACGTTTGGAAGTTTGTAGAATGTTCCAGAGAGTTCGAAAGGTTCTAGAAGTATGCAAATTAGGTGTTAGCCTCTATAAAAATAGATTTTGGGCATGGAGCAGTTAGTTGATAGCAGGATGGGTTGACCTCTACAGCTCCGGTTAAGATTCAGGATGTATATCCAGTCGAAAGAATCTCTAAGTCGACGACAAAAAACTAAAACTTGAAACAGTTGATAAAAGGATGTGCTGACCTCATCAGCACCGGTTTGATTCAGGATTTATATTCCAGCCGAAAGAATCTCTCTAGTCGACGACAAACAAAAACTTGAAAGAGTTGTTAAAAGGATTTTCTGTCATATCAACTCCGATTAATGATTCAGAGATCGATATACGGCCGAAAGAATCTGAGAAAAGTCAGTCTGTACTTCCGCTTTGTGACGAGCGTGAGAAGGCGATCGAGCGTTTGCTATTCTCCCTTCTGTGGAGAGGACGCAAACATCACATCAACAAACGTGTCTGTTACCAAAGTCCGTATTATGGGGGTCTGGGAATGACGCACTTGAGTCACAAGCTCGCTTCAAGGGTGGTTTTTCTCAGGCTTGCGTTGTTGGAAGACTCATTGCTGACGAGGATAGTGAGGGACATGTTCCCTAGCCTTACAATTACTCCCCCGGTCTCGAGGCGGTGCTGTAAGTCTCGGGGGCGATCGAGGTTTCTGCTCGAATGTCTGACGGCCTTGCGGGCCATTCCACAATCTAGTGACCTTTCTCAGTCTAGGAGGCATTTCTATCGGGGATTAGTGGCGGGCATCGTGAAGGATCCACTGCGCGAAATGCTCGGCATGTTGGAGGATGAGTATCGCTCTTGTTGGTCTTGGGCGCCAGGTTCGGATTATCTCAGCAACTCTGAGTTTTCTCGGAATCGGTTGTCTCTCAATGACATGCATTTCATAATGGGCCTGGCGGATTTACCAGATTATGAGGGCTGCAACCTTGGTTTAAATGAAACGTCTGCGCACGCCTTCTACCATTGTTCGCGGGTTCACCCGTTGTGGGATCGTGTCAGCGAGTTGACTGCTCGTAACGCGCCGCGTGTGCTCGTGCTCATTGATCGTGCATACGTCTGCGACAATGTGTTGCCCCCGTTTTCTGGAGAGAAACGAATGGTGTTTCTGTCGCTACTAGCCACGGCTCGAATGGTGATCAGGACGATGCTACTGGAGGAAGTCTTGCCGGGTGGCCATCTTTCACATCAGGATCTGATCCGATATTTTGAGCACCAACTCAAAATGAAGATTCGAACTGATTAGAAACAGTTGGCCTCGACAGATTTCAGCAAAAGGTGGATAAATGTGACGAGCCTGGTTCGCGTGACCGGGGCCAGCCTTGATTTTTTTTCTTTTAAATCTACTAATCACATCGGGGTGGATTTCTTTGGAACCCTCCCTTGGTTAAGGTAAGCCCCTTTTTGTGTACCTATTTAATGTGAGTGAGTGGGTTTCCCGGCCTGTTCCCGGCACTGTCTCTTTGGTTATGATCCAGTTCGAGATTCCCAGTTCCGTTTTGTTTTTTGTCCCGTTTGATCTCATCTGGTTCAGCATTATATTTTTCCTTGTCCATGTTATTTTCTTCTCTCCACTCCCTGTAGAAAGAGAGCTTCTTGATTTTGTCCTTTGGGCAGAATACAGCGGCCTCTTTGTTTTGTGTGTGGGTTGGGTCCAGCTAACGGCATGTCTTTTAGTTTGTATTTGGAGTTGAAAATATTGTTTTGGGGAATTGTTGTCATACCCCTCCCCCTCATGTCATTTCATGTTAAATTTTTATATGTTTTTGTATTTATTGTACATTACAAAATTTTTATGTTCATTTGGGGTGTTTATAGGTCCCCAGAATGTTTGGCGGTATTGTGGTATATGAAGGATTGAATGTTGATGGATAAGTTCTTGTGGTGATTGAGAAAAATTGTAACGTATGTTTGGGTCGTGAATCGGATTAGCTAGGTATTAGATAGTTAGTGTGGACCATCCTGAGCGTTTTTCCCCTCCCCATTTTGGCCTTGTGTCCTAACTGTATTTTTACGGTAAATAAACATACATTTGCGTGAATGCGTAAGTAAATATGCATGTGTCACACTCTCATCGTACGCATTTGTAATTTAGCCAAAGACAGTCAACTGTTCATTTCGCGTAACCTATCTACACACACGCGCTCACAATGTTCCTATGACTTTTTAGCGACACTGATTTCATGTTCAATACATTTTGTCTTCAACGATGAATATTTTGCATCATTTGTTGAATAATTATTTTAACTGTTACTTAAACCACAACTTTTTTTGTCTTGCGCATTTGTTTCCGTATTGTCTGGATTTAATTTCAACCTTTTGTTTTAAATCATTATTACAAGGCTATATTTTTAGTTGGTAGAAGACAATTTATCTGGAGTCAGAATTAAGTGTCAACTTCGCCACAAGCTAAAATAGGCTTGCAATACTCTTCTATTTCATAATTTAGTTCTTCGTTGACTCATTTTCCTGTTTGACGTGTTTTTGTCTAATGCGTGTTGACAACACAAACGAAATATCAACAGGAAAAGGCTAATCCCATTTACTTTCTTATTTCTGTATTTTCCACACCTTTTCCTTGCGTTTTCTTGCTTTTATGGCCAAAATAAATTTGAAAATACTTTATAATTCAATTTCAGATTTAGACAGTTTAACCTGGTTAGTATTATCTATATTGCCTTGTGTATTGGGCATATCATTATTTGTATTAAAATCAAACGTAAATACTACCCAAATCATTAAAATTTGAAACTGAATATTGCTTTTAAAATGTTACGTTTAAGATTTCAGACGACTTTGAAAATTAGAAAGTAATAAGTCAGTTAACAAATTTCAGCGAAATTTTATCATGTATAGTAACCAATTAGAGCATATCACGCCAGAAATATCTGATAATACAAAATTCGTAAGAGATAGACTTTATTTTTTCTTCTAAACAAAAGAACCATTTAGCAGCTACACAAAACCTTTCGTAAGAGCTTACCGCCGACTCTCACGCATAAAATGCAATTCTTGCTAAACAGAGCAAGAAATCAACAAATATAAATAAGATATCTAAATACGAAAGGAATCTTACAATTTATTAAACGAGAAAGTCACTTACAAAGAAAAATTCTCGAAAGTGCCGCTATCGAATCTTATCAAAATATAAATGCCCACTCCTGATTTTTTCTAATATCTCTATCCATGAAAGAATTACTACTTTCCCAAGCTAAGATTCCCCACCGACGAAATGTGGCCTCCTTTTGTCTGTTCTATAAATACTTTCACGGCTTCTGCTCGGATGATCTTAAGTCACTGGTGCCTCCTCAACAGGTGTTTACTCGTGCAACCAGATTGGCAACTGGATCCCACCCATTCACAGTTAGGTTAGCCAAATGCAGACGACAATTCTACACCTGCAGCTTCTTCTCTCGTACTTCCCGCCTGTGGAACTCGCTTCCATATTCTTGCTTTCCTGGCGGCTACAACCTCCAGGAATTTAAATGCAATGTCAATACTCATACATTAACCACTTGACTCTAGCTCTCTCCCCACCCCGTATATCCTTTCCTTTTTCTCCACCTTTGAAACTGTCATCACACCTGCATTCTCAGCTTTCTATTGCTCCTTTCTAACTGGTTCGTCTTCATCTTCACTCTCTTCTAATTAATCTTTTTACACTTATGTAGCCCCTTGCACATCAGTGGCATTTCCGCCTTGCTCGGGTTGAAACGATTAAAAAAAAAGAAAAAAAAAAGATACATGACTAATAAAAGAAAATCTATCGTCTCATGTCGTTCAAAATAGATAACATAAATTCATCCAAAACTAAATTTCAATATTAATTTTCACAAACTTCTAAAATATTACTTTCGTTTATTAGACAAGACATTGAATTGTATCACTTCGTGCTCCCCATAGCATGCCTGACGTTCAAGTTAACTTGATGGATATTTATGAGCGTTCCTAAGCGATAAAATGTTGAAAAAAAATCAACATTTTGCTCTTGTATATAAATACTTGTTGCAAAATAAAATCCTTGCATTTGCCTTGATAAAGTCCCACACAATACGAAACGCGTCGGCTAAGATAACATTATCTTTTGTTTAATATATATATAATGCTCTCATTACGATTGAGCTCTCTGGAGAAGAAAATTTTAAAAACAGTTTCCACTTCTGCTATATGCGTGACTCTTCAGAAATGAATTGAGTTCTTTCAGTGACTGGCGTGTGTATACACTGCTTATATACAACACGTTAAAATTTCCCTTCTCTGATTCCATGCGTCGATGGCTTAGGGAGTAGCGACTCCGACTGACACCAAATTCGGTCGAGTTTCGATCCCGGCCAGAAGCAAGTAGATGCATCTAGCTACACTGATGAGCTGTGATACAGCGAAACAGGCTTGTAATGTGGATGACTTTTATATATATATATATATATTTTCAATGATTAAGGTTTAACACCAAGCTACCCGGGTTTCAACCGTGACGTATCTTCAGGCATGGGTAGCTTGGTGTTAAACCTCAATTGTGTATATATATTTTAGCTCTGTCTTATTACATTTTGTATTGAGCACTTTTCATTATTTCACACCTTTGGGTGCAGCAGCTATTTACTGTCTTCCTCTGCATTGTTTATATAACTTTGATCGATACTCGTATTTAAGTAGATATTCTGTTTATAATCAAACAGTATTATATATTTCTTTCAAACGGCTTGATAATTTACGATAGATTTTTGTTTAGAAAATGTGTCATTCGGCATGATTCGAACCTGCGACCCCTATCCACATAGGGGAAGCCACCAATTGATCGAATCCTGCCAAATGACACATTTTCGTAACAAAGATTTATCAAAAATAATGTTCAAACCAATAATTTCAAATTGTTGGTTTTTTATTATAACCATTTCGTTAATCTTCGTTAATTTCCGTAATATATATATATATAGAGAGAGAGAGAGAGAGAAAGAGAACACATGTTCAATGTCTCTCTGATTAAGGGGGTTCGGCTAGCTTTGAACCTTTTAAAACTCTTCAACTTGGAATCAACATTATCACTTGATAAGACGCAGCTAGGATCGAAACATGATGGCTACTTTTGCAGTGACATAACATATGTTATAAATCCTAAATATTATTCGCTCTACTTTGTATTGAGCACTTGAGAATGTTTGTTTTATACGAAATTTTATTCCACCCATACCTACCTTATACTTGTGTGGGTGCCATATATATATATATATATATATATATATATATATATAGCAAATAATTTTCTTTATTTCATTGTCATCACTCATTACTGCTGAGATACAATGTTAAGAATCCAATTGTTTACTTTACCTTTCATTTACTTGGCATCTCAACTTCAGTCCCCTTCTCACCTATGTGACGTGACTTCTCTCGGTCTTTTCTATACATATTTTCGGGGCAACTTCTCTGACGACCTTTTTTTTTTTCCTTGGTGCCCCGACCCCATGAATTTAAGCGCACTACTAGGTTGATACCTAACTCCCACCCTTTTACCGTTGAAATAAATGTAACCGCCGCTTTTATTTCAACTGCGGTGGCGATTCTACGGGAGCCAGTAGAAGGCGAAGTTCCTCTTCCCGAATTTTGTCTGGGCCCTCAGTTTCCCCTCCCCACTTTCATAAGCTTCAAAAATATGTGAAAATGGCCAGTCTCTGATTTTGATAAGATTTCATCTTCAGCACTTTCCCCTTTGTGTTTTCTTTTTCTTTTAACTTTTTAAGGGCATATACTGTTTTGTAGAGTTAAAAAAAATCAAGACAGATCACTGTTCTGCTAGTATTGACGTGAGTATTGAGTATTTGATTTTTTTTTTAATTAACCTCTGTCTTCCAACAGATTCAGTGGAAAAGAGGGTAAGAAGAGATTAGAACCCTACTACTATAAATGAAGTTATTCCGTTTAATTTAGTGAAGTAACAGACTTATACTCACTCATTCCTAAGCTGTGTATACGATAGTGATGTAGTATGGAAATGAAGACACTACTTGAGTTTTCCCACCTCCTCCTTAGGAAAATCTCGGCACTTAAGTGTCCCTCTTTATTCAGGGTCCCACAATCGCCACTGTCTGACAGTTTTTCTACTTCCCACCGGTAGAATCCCATTCCGTTTACTTGCTTCCCTGATAGCTACAATCTCAACAAATTTAAATGCAACGTCAATTTCCATCTACCTTCTTGAATCCCGTTCATCTTTTATCCTTTCTTCCCTATCCCCTGTACCCAGTCTTTTCTCTGACTGTAATACCATGTACACTAGTGGCGGTCTCATCTTACTTGGGAAATGATTAAAAAAATTTCCTTATCTCTTTCAGTTTTTTTTTTTAATCTGGAGAAGTTCAGTGAGGTGAATAGAAATTTTCTTGTATTAGTCAATCTAACACCTTTCCGTCATAATAAGCGTTGTATGGAGATCGTTTCGTTTCCATGAGCTAATATTCTAAAACATCATGACGACACATCTTGGCTAGTTAATGTTATAAATTGTTTTATATGAGAGGTGTATCAGCCACACACTAGATACTGTGGTGCTGTTACGAACTTATATAGCTCGTGTCTATATAGCATCTTATTTCAGGTTTCTTTCTACAAAACCTTTTCATATATACATTTTCTGTTTAATTTGACGTCCCTTATGGGAGATAACTTTTACAACGAGCCTTGAATAAGTTTGGGTTTTGTTTAACGGCATATCAACACCTATGTGGGTTATTTAATACCAAAAAGGTGGGGTTTAAGGTACTTTTTGGGTTCGATTATAGCTAGAAGGTTGATTTAGTTAGATTTTAATGATTTTTTGTTGTTGTTTTTTAATCATCTCACCCCAAGCAAGGCATTCCACTGCCACTATTGCGCATGGGGCTACATAGAGGAAGGTAAAGAGAAGGAGTGGATAGACATAGGGAATGTCAGAAAGGTGACAGATGAGTAAGGATACCGAGGATGAGGGTCGGGCAGATGGGAGGAGTGCTTGATAGAATGGGAGCAGGTTAGTGTGTTAGGAGGTGTGTATTGACCTTACATTTAAACTCCTGGAGATTGTAGCCGTCGGGGAAGCAATCGTTTGGAAGAGAATTCCACAGTCGGGAAGTGCGAGGAAAGAAACTGTTGGAGTAGTTTTTTTGTTGTTTTTATTCTTATTTTAGAAAACTGAAATTTTGTATTCAAAAATGTTTTGCTGAGAATTTTTTTTCTTCAAAAATGTATTGTTGGCAATATTTTTCCTTCAAAAATATATATTTTTCTATAAAAGTCTATTATGTATATATTTCTATAAAATCGTATTTCTATACTTTCATAGTGTTTTGACTCCAGTTTGGAGGTTAACTATTTGCCCATAGCTGGGGCTCTAACAGGTGCTACCACTCCGGGTCAGGGTGGACCTGGGAACAACAGCAATTAAGAGGTGGTTCCATACTCCTCACAACCTCCCAATCAAAGGCCTTGCTACCGGATGCAGTTTACCGTCATGTCCAGGATCGAGCCTTGAACAAGGATTTTCTCTCGCGGACTATAACAATAAGCCGTAACAGCTTTTGGTTCATAATAACGTTCTCAAAGCACCAAATCTACCCAAAACTTTTACTTATATATATATATATACTAGCAGTATAGCCCGGCGTTGTTCGGATGTAATGAAAGCTTTAAAACTAATCCTGGAGCTTATACTCTTTGGACGTTGGCACGAAAGACTAAAAAGCAATAGTTGTTTCCAGTTAAAGCGAAACATTAGACTGAAAGCAAAATGAATGGGTGTAAGTCAAATTTTGATTTCCTGGTATCGATATCAAATAAGTTTTTTTTCGTCGTAAACTGAATTTTGAAGGCTAAATAAGTCCTCTGAGTAAATGGTATCATGGCTGAGACTAAGAACTACAATTATACCTACTTAGAGCCAAACCCGAAGCAAAAACAAAAATTAAAGGGCTGAAAAAATACAGACATACAGGCAGATAAACACACAAACTTCTTGCCTTTTATATATATATATATAATCGATTTTCTGCACTATTGTAAGAACTGCAACATTGAAACTTCTGAATATCATTTCTTATGTCTTTGTCCATGGGTGTATCAAATTTGATTAAAATCGGACCACTCCTTCTATAACCCACGATTTTTTCGATTATCGATTTTCGATATTTATCGGGGGTACCTCGACACAAAACCTAGCTAGGAACATTCGAAGACGCTTATAGTACAACTGTGCAAATTTTCAAGAAAATCGGTTCAGCCGTTTCGGAGTGTATAGGTAACGGACACAGACACACACATACAGACAAAGTTTCATTTATAAATAAGTTTAGATGTATATATATTGTGTGTAAGCATTTTTGACTCACTTGTAACTAGCTCTGTAAGTTTGTCATCGGTTTCCATCGTCTGTCATGATATACAATATAAGAATAAGTTAAACTCAGCTTCGTTACTTTTATATGTTAGTTTCCTCTTGATGAGTAAATACCTAACGATAGTTCAATTGAATGTATTAACATCTATTGTTTTTAAGAGCTACAAAAAACGTTAATTTCTTTTTTACAAATTATTTTAATTTTGTTTTTTGACAACATTGTATGAAGTCATCTAATCTGAAATTGTTTGATTTCGTGTAGTATATTTTTCTCGTTTTGGATATGAAACTGCATCCATTTCAAACTTGAGTATCCTGTAAAAATAAAGTTTGAAGTAATAAAAATATTGAATTTGTGCAAAGATAAAAAATTTAAGTTGATCAATATAATAAAGATTTCTTTTTATAATTGGATATGTGATAAAAATTACAATTGATTTCTAATAATGCTGTTTTGTTTGTTGAACACTTTCTGTTTCATGCAATGGTTTCTTGATTACACAGGAAATAAATATGAACGATAATTTTGGTTTTTCATGATTTAATGTTAAAATAGAAAGCCCGATAATCCTGGGTATGACGATAAACAACATCCGGCAGCAATGCCTCTGATAGGGAGATTGGATGTTTTGAGGAGTGGGAAACCACCTTTTAATTACTGTTGTTTCCAGGCAAACCCTAACTCAGGGTGGTAGCAACCGTTAATGTCTCAGCTATAGGGAAATTAGCGACCCCCTCTCCCAAACAAAAATCAAAATGTAAGCATAAAAGTACGTTTCTTTTTTAAATATCAAGGTGACCAAGGATAGGATCTTGGTCGGTGTGGAATAATGCTGGGGGTAATTCATGACTGACAATGAAAATGATAGCATTTTGCCAAGAAGTGTATTTTACACTGGGTGATGTCGTTGAGCAAGAAACACAGGTGTTGAGCAGGCGAATTTTTGTTTTGACGGCCAGGATCAAGAATAGATCGGCACCCAATGTGTGACGGAGTATAACGAAATAACGTGTCAGGAGATAACTATTTAAGTAACGTCAGCTGCCACAGTTCAGTTTAGAGCGTTGTTAGTTGCAGACAGCAGTCATTCTAGCTGGGTGGCGGATTTGATGAGTGTATAATCCCACCAAATCCTACCCGCTCACTCTACAATATGGCCAAGTCACCGATGAAAAACAATAAAAATTTATAGTGTTTTTAAGTATCAAGTATTGATATGTTTTTATGAGTTGGGGAAAAGCCAATCATTTGGAAGTAATTTTGTTTGCAGTTTAATTCGTCATTTACTTTACGTGAAAAGATAATATTCGGTTCGAGCAGATTCTCGCCGAATGGATAGCAGTTTATGGTCAGTCAAGTATGAATGTTGTGTTGTCACATAAACCATAACAAGAGAAAAATTCATTTTGGGTTGAAGTTTATTTTCGACAAAGGAGATGCGGTTTATCCCTGACATTTTGAGTCAAGTATATATCCGAAGTGGGTATTTAACATTTGTTCCTGCGTTCAAGTTGTTGAAGTATTATCTTCGTCGTCGTCCCAGGAATATAGAATATAATTTTATAGCAAGATTGAAGGCTTGGCATACATTGTCAAAGTACAGTCTGCCATGGTTAATCCCATTTCTAGGAAGAAGAAACAAGTCTTCACACCTGGTTTAATTTTGTAAGATTATTTTTAAAAATGCAGCTAAGTAATCATGAAATATCATTCTCTGTGATTAATAATAAAGTTTGAATTTTCATATCTAGATTCTAGCATTAAATAACGCATACAGGTTGATATACCGCAAAAGAAAAACAACCAAACTAAAAACCGATAGATACAAGGGAAATTCAAAAGGTTCGTGAACAAAAAGTTTGTCATCAGGAAATTCCATATTTTTTCTTTTCTGCGAATTAAACTTAATGTGTTATCATTTGTATGAATCGGAAGTATTTTGAGGAAATATTCCAATTTATATAACTCACTAGCAGTATAGCCCGGCGTTGCTCGGGTGTAATGAAAACTTTAAAACTAATCCATGGTCCATGGTTCCTGGAGCTCACTCAGCCTAAAGAATATTTGTGTGAAGTTTGGTGAGAATCGGATAAAAATTGTGGATTTGTATTAAGGACATACAGACAGACACACACACACAAGCAGCTTGCCTTTATATATATATATATATATATATATATATATATATAGAGAGAGAGAGAGATTTTCTGCACTATTGTAAGAACTGCAACCTTCGAACTTCTGAATATCGTTTCTTATGTCTCTGTCTATGAGTGTATCAAATTTGATTAAAATCGGACCGCTCCTTCTATAACCCGATTTTTTCGATTATCAATTTTCGATATTTATCGGAGATACCTCGATACAAAACCTAGCTAAGAACACTCGCAGACGCTTATAGTACAACTGTGTATATTTTCAAGAAAATCGGTTCAGCCGTTTCGGAGTCTATAGGTAACGGATACACACACACACACACACACACACACACACACACAATGTTCCATTTATAAATAAGTTAAGATTAGCGTAGTGTGAATTCTGTCACAACTGAAGCGAGACCTGACATTGAATTTATTTGAAAACTGTTAAAAAAAAAACAAGATATTATTGGCAATAATTTTCCCGAAAAAAATCAGTAAATTTACAAATGGATAAATCGTTTTGAAGAAAGACGTGACAGAATTGAGAGCTATGGTCGACCGAAGGAAGAAATATCAGCCAACACTCAAGGCATCTCAGTTGGTTCAACCCATCTAATTATATCTGAAAAATTAGCTGAACAATCCGTCTGTTCGTTGTGTATCAAAACTGTTGTGCTCAGATCAGCAACAGGCAAGGGTAGAGCTTACAATGGAAGTTTTAAAAAATTGGAATTTTAAATCGTGACATTTTTTTCTGCGGTGAAATTTAGCTTCACCAGAACGATCCAGAAGACAAAGGTTAATCAAAGCAATGGTTATCAAATGTAGAGGCTCTGTTCAATTCAAAGGTAAGCTGGTCAAGAAGAAAGGTTACAGCGATAGTATTCCGGAATGCTGAGGACATTTTGTTAGTTGACATTTTAGAGGAGGAAAATTAATCAATTTATTGCGAAACTTTTTTCTTAATCTAAAACTTTATAAAAAAAAATACCGTGAAAAGTATCATTCGTATTTATGTGACGTCCCTACAGGATGTAGGCGATCATGGCTCTCCACAACTTCCTGTCCCTTTGTAGCTTTTAATTTTGCCTGTTATTTCTTCTAATCCCTGTTCCGCTATCAATTTACTTAATGTTATGCCTTGTTTTCCTCTCGTTTCTCCTCTATCTGTCCTGTGAGTATAAGATTCTCCAAGCCATCTTTTCTCATTATGCACCCAGTGTCTCTTTCAGTATTTTTCTTTTTGTTTTAAATTTTTTCAAAACTTCTTTACTCACAAGTTCGGTCCATGGTAACTTCAGCATCCTTTTGTAGAACCACATTTCTATTGCTTACAGTCTTCTCTTCTTTGAAATCACCCCAACACTCGCTGTCGTACAGATATAAGTTTAATACCTTTTTGCCTTGTTTCTAGCGAAATTATCCTATTTCTTATTACTCAGCTTAGCGTTTAGAATGCTTCCTCAGTTATCTCAATATGCCATCGGATCTCAGTGTCGCCCTTTCCGTTTTCTCTTAAAACACTTCCCAGATATTCAAATTTCCGTATTTTTTATTTTCGTATCTCCGATTTGCAATTTGAACTTTGGGCTCATATTTTTGCGAACAACCATTCTATCTTCTTGCAAAAAAAAATGACGTTTAATGCTTTCTTCTTGCTTTCCTACACTACCTTCTGTAGAATTTTTTGTAACTTTTTCTGTGTGTGCAATTATAGTGGGTTGCTTGTCTATTCTTTTCTGTTAGTAGTGGAGAGTCCGTTCTAGTGAAAGGTAGTTGTATACTGTTGCAGGTTAACGGAATTTGACCTTGTTGTAGATAGCCCACTATAAGTCATAAAATGATTACAAATCAAGAAAGGCAATTTGAGTAGAAAAATAACATTTTATATATACACGTATCAATTAAAGTTTTTACAGTTGAAGTAATACATGAAGTACAGGTCCAATGGAGGTTAAAATGTTCATGGCAATAAAATGCAGGAAGAGAATTAATGCTTAGGAATTTGGGAGCGTATAAGTAAGGAATGTCTTTGATGTATTCGCTCCTTAGATCAGTAAGTAGTTTTGAGGCAGGGAAGGAAATAGGTAAAGGAGGCGAGCGTAATAAGCTACTTGACTCCGGTCAAGGGAGTTAGTAATTACTCTCTTCTCCTCGAGAAGGTTTGCCTGTCTATGCTTTTTGTATCCACTTTTTATATCTTCTTTTTGGATCACAGCAGCTAATTTGGGATTTCACACTTGTATTAGGTTCTGGGCTTCCCATTGGCTGATAAATACAATTCGCGTAGACTCGTGAACTGGAAATTTAATATTTAATTAATTTTTAGTTTTCAACCGGAACATTTGCGCGGAGCCGGCGGCGCACGGACGACTTTTGGTCATTTGCTTTTTGGTCGTGAAAGCGCTAACATCCGGACCATCGCTTTTGCTCGGTATCACCACACAATCAACACATTTCTGAATACCGTATGTTAAAATTGTGGTCGCCATTAATAAATAATAATGCTTCTAGCTCTGTCGCTTCGCTGGATAAGGTGAATAAATCTGGTGAAAAAACACTCTTTTCTATGTTTGTATATTTGAAGCCATTTAATTTCTTCCCCGCCATGACAATGCCACTACATTTCTCATCAAATGAACGGAAAGGAATTTTGATAAGAAATAAATCCACTTTACATTCTTGATTTAGCGCTTTCTGATTTCTTATTTCTTAACCTCAAAATCTTTTTGAAAGTTTCCCATTTTGAGATCCTTAACACCTTTATATGACTAACTTCTCAGAACTTTGTTTTTAGGGGATTGTATAAACGGTTGGTATTATTATTACAAAAGTACTTTGATTTTGATGGATTCTGTGTGGAAATGTAAAGCTTATACTTGAAAATGTTATTCTATTTTGTCACGAACTTTTTGAACGTCCTAGGTTTCTATGAAAGAATGGTCAGTTGAATGTTAAATTTCAGCAACATTCCTTGCCAAATTATAGGTGAATTTATATGCTACGAAACACACACACACACACACTAGCAGTATAGCCTGGCGTTGCTCGGGTGTAATGAAAGCTTTAAAACTAATCCATAGTCCTAGAGCTCAGACCCAGCCAAAAGAATATCTGTGTGAAGTTTGGTGAGAATCGGATAAAAATTGTGGATTTGTATAAAGGGCAGACAGATAAACAGACACACACAAACATCTTGCCTTTATATATATATATATATATATATATATATATATATTATCGATTTCCTGCACTATTGTAAGAACTGTGACCTTGAAATTTCTGAATATCGTTTCTTATGTCTTTGTCTATGAGTGTATCAAATTTGATTAAAATCGGACCACTCCTTCTATAACCCGATTTTTTCGATTATCGATTTTCGATATTTATTGGGGGTACCTCAACGCAAAACCAAGTTAAGAACACTCTCAGACGCTTATAGTACAACTGTGTAAATTTTCAAGAAAATCGGTTCAGCCGTTTCGGAGTCTATAGGTAATGGACAGACACACATACACAAAGTTCCATTTATAAATAAGTTTAGATAGATATTTCTGATATGTATTGGAATTTACATTGATCGGACTTGTCCTTTTATTGCCATATTCACGAGGTTTCGGCCGTTGTATACTCTGACCTTCTTCAGGGAATTGGAATTTCGAACTCCACCATTTTACATCACTGGAGAACAATCTACCCCAGTGATCGAAATAAAATGTTCAGTTCGAAATTCAAATCACCTCAAGAATGTCAGACCGTACATTTTTGTATTAGTATAAGTTTTTCTTTTCTGTGAATAAAGTGTGTTGACAGTCCGAATGTTTTATATGTTCGAGCTCTTTTGACTATTCTTTTATCCTTGATAATGACTAAAAGAATATCCGAAAGCACTAGAACATACAGAAAATAAGCGAAATTTTTAATGCATTTTATGTTCAGAAAAAAAAATTAGACGAACACAAAAAAGAAATTCAATAAAAAAACACCGAACGGACTTTACTGATATGTCAAGCAGCAATAATTCATTTAATGAGGTTTTATTCAATTCAACCGACAGGTTCTATCTAATATTCATGTTTTTGTTTGAACATTTTTTTTATATTTATGAGGAAAGAATGCACTGTCTCGGAGATAGACCGTTTATAGATATAACCAGTGTAGACATAAAATCATTTTTGCATAGTGATTGTTAGTTTTACGCTTAAGAGATTATAAATATTGAGCACTCTTCGCTTATAAATTTCCCAAATACTAAACAATATTCATGTATTTGTTTATATTTCTGAGATGAGGTACTGTAATTATTTACATTTACATTGTTCAGTTTCCCTCATCTTTGTTGCCATATTCGAGACGTTTTGGCCGTTGTACGCTTCGACCTTCTTCAGATGCTTGGACCCTTAAGAACACATGATCCAATGGATGGATCCAGTGACTTGACCCCCAAAAATTGTGAGTTCAATATCTACTTACAGCAGTTGTGAACAAAAAAAATTAGTTGAGTTAGAGATAACTGCGATATTTGGAAGTGGCATGACTCATGAAATGAAAACATTCCACCCCAGTTAACGAAATAAGATTCAGTTTAAAATTCCAACCACCTGAAGAAGTTCGGGACGTTCAACGGCTGAAACGTTGTGAATATAACAAAGATGACAACAGTCTGAAATATATATGTGTGATTAATGCTTAACTGAACAGGTTCATACCGACTTCGAAGTTTCGTAAGGACGCCATTATGATGTCGTCAGGGAAAGGTTGGTTTCTTGTAGATTTATCTCTAGCCCAATATCGAGCACTCTACCAAAAAAACCCTTCTTGCCAAAATTCCTTTTCAGTAAAGCTACTAAAAATACAACGTTGGTGTTAAACATTATCGCAACTCATATATATATATATGTGTGAGAGAGAGAGAGGCTGATAAAAAGTGAGATGTATCTTTTCTATTATGGTTGATCTTAGACTTGACAAAATGTTACAATAGCATAATTTTTTTAGATCAAATGAAAAAATATCTCGTCCTTCTCAAAATCAACTTCAAGGAAGAATATTCATCGGAAGATTGTGTAAAAAGATAACTGGTGAGGTTAAAAAAGTCGGGTAAGAGTTGTGTTGCTTTAAAATAGGAAAAGTGTATATTGAACGTTAAACTGAGTGTTCTAATTACCTATGCTTATTAAATTAGTATCCATGAATAACCTTACGTTGTTCTATGATTAGACAAAAAAAAAAAACGAAAAAAAACACACAAACTTAATTCAATAAGTAAACTTATTCAGTATTTAATTAAGAATTGCTCCAATTTTCTTCGTTCTGGAGAAAATTTACTAAAAACTGACAATTATAAATTCTTATTGGTATCTCTTTTATCTGCAAAAACGTAGGAGTAAATGCTATATATCGTCTATACTTCTGAGATGAGGTATTATTTACATTGTTTTGATTTTTGTCCTCATCTTTATTGCCATATTCAAGAAGTTTTGACATACTCTCTGACCTTCTTCAGGTGATGGGAATTTCGAACCGGATCCTTTATCAATCACTACGATTGAAATAAAAGGTTCGGTTCGAAATTCCAATCACCTGAAGAAGGCTGGATCAGAGGACAAAACGCGTTGGCTAATATAATTTCATCTTTTGTCCTTATTTATATTGTCCTTTTATAGATATACTCTGATATTTTACACACACACACACACATGCTTAAGAAAAACCACGTGCCTTTCTTGATGTATTTCAATTTTAACATCAAGAAGCTAGAGAACTAGAAAGGATTGTGAAAATACATATTGACTATATTATCCAATAAAATATACCCCCCTACACACACACAGGTTTTATTAAAAAAATTTGATGTAACTTTTCATATAATCTTACGATTTTTTCTTTTTGAGGATATAATTTATATAAAGTGTCAAAATGTTTTGTTAATCTGAGCGCTTTTGGCTATTTTAACCATTTTCAAGGATAAATGTTACTTTACGTGTAACATATGTGATGTTATGTATGATGTCGATTAGTGTGATGTAACGAACACGGTAAGCATGTTAGCGTGTTCGTAGTTGATGTTACTGAGTCTTGGTATCAATAAATTAGGATAAAGAACGCAGTTCTTTAAGAGACATGCGAATTCTTGATCCTAATTTCGTAAATAATTATATTGGCCATACAACTACGAAATTGGCTCCAAGACTCACGCTGTATCTCTCAACGGAGCTCAATTCGATCTCATTTGAATACACACGGAGATGTACCAAACCCTATCCTGGACGCACTTGCCGACAACACAAATATAGAATCAACCACATGCAAAAAAATACTAAAAATAATAGAGGCTTTATTAATCAAAACGAAAAACTCAACACTCAATAACATCAACTACGAACATGCTAACAACATAATTACTGTGTTCGGTACATAACACATACAACTACTCTACATCATAAATAACACCACATACATTCTGTTACACGTAAAATAACATGCATCCTCGAAATTGGCTAAAAGTATAGCCGAAAGCGCTCGGATAAGCAAAACATTTGGACAATTTTTATATAATTTATATCCTCAGGAAAAAAAAAAAAAAAGATCACATGAAAAATTATTTAACCATCACACCTTGTCTGTAATTTTTAATGAAGCCTGCATAAAAAAGATTACTGTACACACACACACACACACACACACACACATAATTTTGTTTTTGCGCAATTGTTTGTACAAAAAGAACAGTTAGGCCCAGACGAAGATAAAATTTTTCCGATTAATAAAACTCATCCCAGTACCCCTAAAATTAAATCTTTAATCATATTGGCGTAAACAAGATTTTGAGTTGCTTAACAGACATCTAAAGTAAGGCTCAGTTGTTTTGTGTGTGGTGTTTGTGGGGATGCGTTGTCCTATACATATTATTCGTGTTCTAACAAAATCCCCGATATTAATATTATCTGCCATTTTAAATGACCTGATTAGAAACACGTCTGATTGAGTTGATCCTTGTTTAAAACCAGTTATGACTAACTTTGAATTTTCTAGCTGGGCTATGTTCGTCCACTAACTAAAAGCAGAATATTGCTTTCGGATAGAGGACAAACATAGTCCAAGTAGAAAATCATAATAGTTACGTAGATTCGTCAAAAGACAAAATTTAAAGCATCAAATTTTAAGTTTAAGATTGCCACCCCAACCCCAACAATAAAAGTGAAGACACAAGACAGAATAAATAACGTAAAAATTATAACTTCAGAAGTCAGTTTTGTGAGGGTTGATGCTTTAAGGTAATACCCTGCGCAAACTCTTTATGGTTATGGAACTTGAATTTTTTTTTTAAACCAGTAAAAGTTGGAATATTGGAAAGTATCATTTCCATATGTCCCGAAGCAATTGCATCAATAACACGTCTTAAAGGCCATGAGCATTTCTTTTCAGCTTTTGGAGTGTGATTGAGAATTGGTAGGTATTTTTTTTTTTTTTTGAATACAATCATGGATGCTGAGACTTGGGTATATCACATTACCCCGGTGGTAATGGCTGACTTTCAGGTCTGAAAGCATTCATCATCACTAAGCCCACAATAAATTAAGTTTAGCAGTCAGGTTAATAATTGCACCTTGTTCTGGAGGATTTAAAAGATGTCACCTGTGAACTTCATACCGTATAGGTTAGACGGTTAATGTAGACAGATAATCTAAAAGACTGGGTAGATTATGACAAGTTATTTCATGTACCAAATCTCTAGGGCGTGTCTGATTTTTAAAAAAAAAAAGTAACGTCATATTTGAAGATGAAGTAACATAATTTTTGAACCACATGCATAAGTGCGGGTGAAAAAAAAATTGATTTTTTTACAAGTACGGTATATGTCGGTGTACAAGGCGAACTTTTAGCCTTAAACCCCCGCCCCAAAAAAAAAAAAAAAAAGAAAATAGGGAGCCTACTGCAGGTATAAAATGTGAAAGTAAAATCCTGTAGTTTATGGTTAGTTAGGATCGGATATTTTTAACCCCTGCCTTTGTAATTATCGAAACAAACATTTTCTACTGAAACAATTTGACATTATTAACGGCAGGGTTAACGGTAATTGGTAGATCTGATGGTTAATTGACAATATCTCCACCCACCCTTTTTTTTTAATTTTTTTTTTTTGAAACTGAATAAAAACCCAACTGGATGCATGTCTCAAGCTATTTAAAGATAGCACCCGAGAACAACGGAACGAGTGGGTTTTTGAGGGGGAAAAGTCACTCAGGCTACCGTAAAAGCCTACCGAAAACACAGCACCCACACATGAGGTTTTGTAGATTTCGTAAGTCTATATCTCCGCCACCGTTTTTTCATTAGGATTTGACTGAACAAGTATGATTACAATGAAACAAATCTAATCTAGATGTGGTGTAAGTTGCTAAGAAATAGACATATTTTTATTTCCCGAATACGGCCAGTATATTGTTCGTGTTCGTTGATGTTAAAAGTTGATCTCTTAAGACGAGAGCTTCTATTTTTAGATTTTTTACAGCTATAAAATGTAAGTATATTTGAGAGAAAGATCGACAGGGAGATTAGACCATAGATAACGAGAAAGTCAACCACTGACAAATCTAGATTCTTTAAAGAAATGAATTATGTTTAAAAGGAAATCTCTCGATATTTACAGGGCTTAGCTTACAGTTCTTATCAGTTCTTCGATATGGCAGTGAATGCTGGAAAATCTCATAGGTAGAAATTTGAGGCAAAATGTGGTTCTACTGAAGGATGCTGAAAATATAGTGGAATAGACATGTGAGTAACGTGGAAGATTTTAGGTGAATGGAAACAAAAAGTGTACTTATTTAGAATCAGAAAGGGGCAATTCAAATTACCATTGTGCACAATGAGGAAAGAGAGCTTGGAAAATTCAATATTCACCATGCATGTTGAAGTCAAGAGAAATAGGAAAGCAGTGAATAACCTACTTAATGAGTTTGTGTAAGTAGTTAGCATAATAGAGATTAGAAGAGATAGCAAAAAGACAAATTTTATTCAGAGCTACAAAGTACAGGAATTTGTGAAAGACCATTGTCACCCATATTCTGAAGGGACACGACGCAGAAAAACAAGCTTAATATAGCACAAGACTGCGAGTGTGGAGCACTTAGTGTATCGGCATATTATTACAATAGTCTGCTTGACTTGGTTATTCTAACCTTTGCGCTACGATGAGGCACCCGAAATATTTTCTGACCTTAGTTTAAGGTATTAAGAGCTTCTATAATTTTAGACGTTTTCTTAGAACATCATAAATACGTATTTTTAAAATGAGATGGGAAGTTGAAGAGGGATATTAGCACATAGATAACAAAGTCATTTATTAACAAACCTAGTCAGTCAGTTAAGTGCCATACGTGATACACGCTTGGGCGATCATGTCTCGAAAGAGACATGACTGACTGGGCAGAAGATTATCCCGCAGTAGGTTGCCATTGCTTTCTGCGGTAGACTGGTTGCCGACCAAGGCTATAGAACCCAATCTGTCCTGTTATTTAACCCATAACTGAAGTGAATAGACGGATTAATACCTTTCCCAAGGGTATTTGCGCGTAAGTGAATGTAATGAATTCGGCTGGAATTCGAACTCGGTTCCCCGATTTCTCATTCCGAGCCGATATCCAATGCACCACAACGCACATAGATTATGCAAAAATGTTGCGAAATAAATCATAGTAATGGACTTTGATTATTCTATAGCGGGTTGATTATCTATTTTCTGTTAGTAGTGGAGAGTCCGTTCTAGTGAAAGGTAGTTGTATACTGTTGCAGGTTAACGGAATTTGACCTTGTTGTAGATAGCCCACTATAAGTCATAAAATGATTACAAATCAAGAAAGGCAATTTGAGTAGAAAAATAACATTTTATATATACACGTATCAATTAAAGTTTTTACAGTTGAAGTAATACATGAAGTACAGGTCCAATGGAGGTTAAAATGTTCATGGCAATAAAATGCAGGAAGAGAATTAATGCTTAGGAATTTGGGAGCGTATAAGTAAGGAATGTCTTTGATGTATTCGCTCCTTAGATCAGTAAGTAGTTTTGAGGCAGGGAAGGAAATAGGTAAAGGAGGCGAGCGTAATAAGCTACTTAACTCCGGTCAAGGGAGATAGTAATTACTCTCTTCTCCTCGAGTCGGTTTGCCTGTCTATGCTTTCTGTATCCGCTTGTTATATCTTCTTTTTGGATCACAGCAGCTAATTTGGGATTTCACACTTGTATTTGGTTCTGGGCTTCCCATTGGCTGATAAATAAAATTCGCGTAGACTCGTGAACTGGAAATTTAATATTTAATTAATTTTTAGTTTTCAACCGGAACATCTACGCGGAGCCGGCGGCGCACGGACGACTTTTGGTCATTCTTTTTGGTCGTGAAAGCGCAAACATCCGGTCTATCGCTTTTGCTCGGTATCACCACAATTCTTACCATTGCTGTACATTGAGGCACCCAAGATATTTCGTAAGCATTGCTTTACGTATTTGAATTTTAGGTATTTCACTAAAAATTCATTGCTGTTACTGTTATTATTAATATCTATATTCTCATTGTCTTTATTATCATATTGTCGTTAACAATCTCATTTTCACTTGTCGCTTTGTAGCCTCTGCTTACTGAGATATAACGTATTTTCAATTCGTGTTAATAGCGAGCGAACCAAGAGGCTAAATAACGAATCGTATCCCCAGTTACCGCCACTGAATCTCATATCACCATCCAGCGCAGAAATGTTTTCTAATATTTTAATTAATTCATCATCAGAACGGAAAGACAGAAAAGAAAACGGAGAATAATTCTTTAGATCACACTCCTAATATTGATAACTTTGCTCGGGTTTTGCTTTTTAATTCGATTTTCTTCTTTTCACACCATATTCGATTTCACTCTCATTAATTTCGTTAATCTGGGAAATCCAATGACATGTTAATGAAGTATGTTTCCCCAGTGGCGTACACAATGGCTGATTAATAATATTTACATCTTTTTAATAAGACGCCAAATATCCTCAGCTAGCAACAAAATTGAGAATTTAGATTCTGAATTCTTTTTTTCCAACAAAGAAAATAACGAATATAAAGATTAAGTATTAATAGGTTCATTTACTCTGCATGTGAAAAATCTGGAGAAAAAAAATTTTGTTTTTGCCTTACGATAGTTTTTGTAATGCTCTTCATCAGTCAGTGCTCGAAGCGTCATTTTGTATCTTACAAATGCTAATGATTTTACAATACAAGCTCATTAATTGTTATTTTCATATCTGTTTCCGAATCGGTAACAAAATCAATCAGTTTTAATGAAGGATTCCTCTCGAAACATTAGCTACGATAGAAAAAAGTTATGACACAAACGTTTGAGTTATTGATAGAAATGATAATCAATAGTTAAACAAGTGATGCTACATTCTGAGAAGTTTCCCGCCAATGGATGGCCAATTCTGAAAAGTCAATTATCTTAAGTTTTTACTTGCTCATTCGAGACTGTCCAATTATGGTTTTTTCGGAAGATAGTATAGAAGCAATCATTAAGATTGGAAAATGACGAACTTTCAACGAAATTCGATAGTAAGTTCTTGGTCTCGTCAGATGTAGACTCTCATTTGGATTTAATCTCGATCAGAAATATCATCTTAACTCAGTTATATACATGTTTTCTAAGGTCATCGATTAAAAATGGTTTTAAACGAATGATTCCTATAGGCTTTAAAATAGACAATCTTTCATCAGATTCTATAGACTTGTGTTACAGAATCACAAAGAACTATTGTAATATATTTCTGTAACCCGACAGAAATGATTGATATCAAAAACAGTGATCGACATTAAGGCAGCTGGCGAAGAAGATGTACAAATGTGCCTGGACATAGATGACACAATTAAGTGAAGATCCGAGAAGGCAAAAATGCGTGAAAATTTCAGGTTATTTAAGTTTGGATGGAAACTCAAAGAAAAGACAACTTCCGCTCGCCAACGATTCCTGACAACTCCATTGTATGTGCGTGATTCTCTCTGGCTACCCTCTTCTTCCACAACCGCCATCGACGAAGAATAAAAGTAGAAGTTTATATTTTTATATATGTGTTTGGTTTTGTTCGTTGGTTTCCAAACATATATATCACTATGAAATGGCAAAAACCGCATGACTTGGAAACCTCCAACAGCAGCAACAAATAACATAGACAGTACATGTAACGAATAGGGAAATTAATGATACAATGAAAATGTTGGCTTTCCACACTACCTTAAGTTTCGGAAGGAAATTCTTATCATTCTAAAAAAAAACCAATAATTGGATTTGAGAATTGTTATTTTTCCTGAATTTAATTTTTTTTAATCAATTTAAGCCGATAGTAACGCTAACTGTTCCAACAAATGTTGGATATTTGTTGTAAGAAAAAAAGCTAATTTCATTGTTACTATTTAGTCGAGGCTTAGTGAAAGCGAACTCTTAAGTCGCCATTATACTTCATGAACTGAAACCAAATATTTTACTCTGATAATCACTCGTTTGTACGATTATATAAATTTTTTAATCAAAGGATTAAAGTTTCTTCTCCAATACGATCAGTTGACTTTATGTATACTCAGTCCTGCTTTTATTATACTGCGTACCTTATCTCTTTCTTTGGGAGAGTTAATAGTGATCAGCGCCCAGTTACTTCCAGGTGAGTTAGTGGGTAGCGTACGGGTTATTAAAACGGAGAATGAAATCAACTACTCGAGTTCAAACTTCCGTCTAGTCTGTTTAGTACAAATTCCCTTAGGAATCCATTTCTCTTCCTAGCAATGGATTAAATAGCAGGTTTGACTAGGCTCTCTAACCTTGGATAGCAGCTAGTCTAGGAGAGCCACTACTTTAAATTCGAATTTGTGGAGAAGGCAATGGGAAAACAAATCGACTGTCATTCCCAATAAGGCTAAGCAATTTATTAATAAAAAAAAATTGTGGAGAGCCACAGTCACCTACGTCCTGAAGAGACAGTATTTTACAAATATATACCAAGTGACCTATTTACTACTCACACTTAAATTCAATAACATTTTAGTAAGATAAAATTTAATAGATATTAAATAGTTTTAAATAATTAAATTTTAGAAGATAATTTAAATAGTAGAAATAAAAGGATTGTTCCAGATACAGACTGAATTTTGTATTTGAATATTCTTGTAATCGAGGCAATTGCTAAGTCTGCTGCTATGAAAGTTGATTCACTGAGTTGCGTTAGACAATTTTTCTCGCCCGAAATCTGTCTTGCGCATTTGTCTACCATTCATCCGTGCATTGAATATTGCTGCTACATCGGATCTGCTGTTTTTACTGTGTATCTAGAGATTCTTGATAAAATCCAAAATAATTTGCCATGTTATCGGTCCTAACCTGATATCTAGAATTCACTTTTCCACCACCATAACATAGCTTCCGTATGCCTTTTCTATAAATATTTTCACGGCGTTTGTTCTGATGAACTATTCACCTTGGTACCTCGACTTCATGAATTTACACGCAATACTAGGCTGACAGATTTAATCATTTTACTGTTGAATTTAACTGTAACCTTAATTTATATTCTCATAGATTTTTCTTTTGAACGTTTTGTCTCTGGAACACTCTTCCGGTGTCCCGTTTTCCTGTCAACTACGATTTTCAAAAAATTAAATGCTACGTCAGTCTTTTGTCTCTCTGAACCCTGTTCTTTTTATTGTTACTGTCTTTCTCTTGAGTAACTTTTTTTTTTCAGTTTTCTTCGCTCTCAGTAATCTCAATTTATTTTCCTATCACCTTTAAGCAAGACAATAAAGCCAATAAAATTTGGAAATTCTTGCAAAAATCAAATAATTGTCGGATTTTAATGAAATTTTCAGGACTTATTCACAAAATAATGAAACTTTTTGAAATTATGTTTAGAAAATCTTGGTAAAATTATTTTTTTGTATTTCTGTTAACCCTCCCCAGCTCCAGGTAAATTCATTAAATTTTAAGAAATTAAATTTTGTAGCGAAAATTGGTTTTATCAGTTAAACGCAGGACTCATTGGGGAATGCAAATCATCTATTTTTTCTCAACTATTTGGCCCTTTTTCTGAAAATCTGCTACCAATAGTAAAATAAAAAATGCAATAAAAAAAGAAAGACATTTAATTTGATAAGCTTTTAATTGCTTTAACAACTTAATAAAATAAGTACATTATAGTCTGAAAAAAAATATTCGATTAATGAAATTTTAAAAACTTTGATTTTCTTTAATCATAATTTATAAAGTTTGAAAAATATTTTGAAAAATTTTAAAGACTTGTGGACGTTAAGTTATTAGGTGAAAACTATATTTACTTATTGAAATGTTTAGTACAAATCCTCGAGCCATCGTATATATTTTTTTTGTGTGTATTTGCAGTTTTTTGTTTTTTCTGTATGGCAATTTCTGTGTGTACATTAAAAGGTCATGTGATTCAGTTTTTTGGACAATTTTGTCAATTCCGGTAACCATACATTCATCTTACCTCGCATCTGTCTGGCCGTCATCACATGTTAAATACAAGGAAAGGTCAGGTAGATCAACCGTGTTTAATAGTTTTATGCTAAATTTCATGCTATAAATAATAATTGTGTAAATCAGATTAATTTAACATTAAATTTGCTAATTTTCTAAAAATAACGTGTCATAGATGTATATTTGTTTTTAAAGATTTTTAAAATCGAGAATTATTTTGTTTTACAAATTTATCGATCGCACAAAAATGGCCGAAAAATTGAAAAAAAAAAATTAAAAACTCAATATTTTGGATTCCAATCAGTATAATTTCTGTTTAAAATACACCAGAGTATTTTGCTTACTGGCATTAGTAAATTTAATCATTTATCTTTCAATTAAAGCTAAACTAAGTTCCGTGAAAACTTTTAAAAATTCAATTTAAAACGTAGGTATCGAAAATGAGTGGAGGTACCTAAAGAATTAATATAAAAATTTGTCAATTGGCTGATTGGCATAGCGCTTGGTATCTTGTCTCCGAGGTTTCGTAAACGTATTAAATATTACGTATTAAACCCCTTCTATTACGTATTAAATATTACGTATTAAACCCCTTCTATTACGTATTAAATATTACGTATTAAACCCCTTCTATTACGTATTAAATATTACGTATTAAACCCCTTCTATTACGTATTAAATGTTACGTATTAAATAAACGTATTA
This sequence comes from Ascarosepion bandense, assembly GCA_037127315.1. Classification (NCBI taxonomy): domain Eukaryota; kingdom Metazoa; phylum Mollusca; class Cephalopoda; order Sepiida; family Sepiidae; genus Ascarosepion; species Ascarosepion bandense. Next base: position 817,501 of record JBBBDQ010000323.1, on the reverse strand, counting down.
AACCCCTTCTCAAAGGGTTTGTTAAATTTTGCTGTCGATATTTCCAATGTTTGCATCTTTTTATGTTTTCTTTTGTTACGTTTCTGTGCGAATCTGTTCTTTTTTAATTTTAGTTCGCTGAATATCATGTTCGTTTCTCGTTACTTTTTGACTGATTAAACCCTTTTTATTTTTATTTTCATCTACTCTTCCTTATCTCTGCTGTCCTCTTGGTGACTATGGAATTGGAGTGGGTTTTCAGTGATTACAATGTTTTGAGGCTCTTGGTGCCTCTTGAAGTGACTGGGAATTGGGTCTTTGTATGTACGTCCGAATATGTTTTTTTAAGTGTTCACACGCATACATGCAAGACATTGATCAAGAATAATCAGCGCTACACAACGCGGAAATTGGTAAAAACACTAAATATCAAAATTCATCATCCATCAGCACTTACTGAAGATTTGTTACTCAAATCGCTATAATGTTTGATCTGATCGAAAATAACTTTTTGGATTGCGTTTTGTGATTTGCTGTATAAACGCAATGAAAATGCACTCTTTTTTTAAATAAATTGTTGGTGACGAGAAATGTGCCATTTATAACAATGATCAGCGAAAAAGATCCTGGGAGTAAGCGACATAAACCAACTTTAGCAATCTCCAAAGCTGGTCTTCATCCTAAGAATGTCATGTTGTGCATCTGGTGGGATTGGGAAAGATTCCTGTACTTCTGCCAAATAAGTCAGTTGATTCTGAAAAGTACTTTTCGCAACTGGATGAATTAAAAATAGCAATTTAAAATAAACACTCAGAATTGGTGAACAGACAAGTTTCTTTGGCGACCCAGCAAAAATTGTCTGGGATGTGTTACCCAACCCGCCATATTCGCGAGACATTGATCCTTCGGATTTTCATTTATTCAAGTCCTTAAAAATAATCCCAATGGAAAAGATTTAATTCTCTGGATGACATAAAAAAAATACATGAATGAATTCTTTGTCGAGAAACAACTGAAATTCTGGGAAAACGAAAAATAAAAAAGTCGTGCAACAAAATGATTCATATTTAGTTGCATAAAAATTTAATAGCATAATTATATTTTAATTGCCTTTAAAAATCGGCATGAATATAACAACTCTATGGATAGCACATTTATCTCCAAGATAAACTAATGACACGATCAAGATGTTGCTTTTCTACACTGTTAAGTGCCATACGTGATACACGCTTTAAGCGATCATGTCTCGAAAGAGACATGACTGACTGGGCAGATGATTATCCCGCAGTAGGTTGCCAAGGCTATAGAACCCAATCTGTCCTATTATTTAACCTATAACTGGAGGGAAGAAACGGTTAATACCTTTCCCAAAGGTATTTGTGCTTAAGTGAATGCAAGGAATTTCTACACTAATGCTTACAAAAGGTTAGGAAAGTATCCTCTCTTTAGTACTGCAGAGCAATAACTGTTATTGGACTCGAAACATTCTCTTGAAAAATTATTAAAATAAGAAATTATGATACTTTTCAACTAATCGTAGCATTGGCTTCTTGGTTATTGAATTCCTAATGTTTCCTTATATTACCTTGGCCATTTCCATAAATATGCATCATATGATATCTGAGACTGACAGCAGGAAAATACACAAACACAACGGTCTTTATTATTTCTAAAAAGCCTCTACTACATTTCTAGAGAAAATTGTCTCCCATAATCTTTAATTTGTTTTTATTTTATTTCCACAATAGGAGGAAACTAATTTCGAAAGCAGTGTTTGTAGAATTGACATTCTGGAATCAAATGCTATGGCCAAAACGTAATATCAAAATGGAAATAAAATTTCTAAGTTTTCAAGTGTTTCATTTCCCTTATTTTAGATTCATCTTCGTTTAGAACGGTGTTCCATTGTGATGCCAATCTTTTGGCGTGCGTGTGTTTACGCATGCGCACATGCTTTACTTTTTGTATACTTGAATTCGAATACACCACAGATGCTTGATTATGTCAAAGAAATTTGATCCACAACCAAGAACCAACAGCTGTTTTTATTTGAGAACGAATATCCCAAATATAAAATCAATAATCCCTATCATTCCCCTTCATCTAGGAAGGAAACCCACATACACTGAGGGAGAGAACATTCTCAAAACACACACGCAAAAAAATAAATAAACATAACACAGCAAGATCTTTCATCTTCGATGATTTAGCCTGAGTTTTTATACTGAAAGCAATAAACTTGCGTTGGAAGATCCAAATCCTGATTTCAAGACGATCTTATTTTTTTTTTTTACTCGAACAAATACTGAAAAGTCTAAATCGTTTTGCAAAATGGATTCTATGGAATTTAACAGGTTGCGTGTTTTTTTTTTTTTTTTTTTTTCTTATAGATCCGTTTTCGTATGTTAAATATTTAACATACACAAATTGAGTTTCTGCCACAGACGTTTATTCTATATATGGTGACGGCAATGAAACAAAATTGTCAATATCTCATCGGTATGTCCTTTTTCATTTTGGTTCAGGAGTAATGTAAGTAACATATTCATAGTCGAGCTTAAGTTAGCCTTGCGCAGAATTGGGCCAACCAAAGGAAGTTTTTACTTAATTTTATCACTGGGAGGTTTAATCACGATTATGTGATGTTCGTTTTCTTATTCTTGGTTCAGAAGTTACGGTAAATCAGTATAAGCATAGCTACATTGTTCACGCTCAAGTCAGCCTTGCACTGAGTTTAAACAACCAAAGAGAAAGCTTCACTTACTTCATAGGTTGAGGTTTTAAAAATCACAAGCAGTGAAAACATTTCAGTTATCAGTGGAGCTTAATGACAGTGTGCTACTACATCTTGGAGGAGAGAGTGAGACAAGAAAAATGTTTGTCTGTTTATAGACTTTAGCAGTGCCACCTGACTACGTTTTATCAAAACAAGTGCGGTAGTTATATTTCCGGTTCCTTGACTCTTAGCATCATGAGAAAATGTATTTCTTTTTTTTTATTCATTATTTTTACACACTTGTCAGGTTAAATTTGTGATTATTTCACTTACGCAGTTCGTCTCTGTTGTTGTAAAAGCATTCAATTCAATACGACATCTTGATTTCTGTTGCGTGGATATTTAAACAAAACAATTTTTGCATTTTTCATTGTAATACATTGAATTTCATGAGATCATTTTCTATTAGCTGATTTTCAATGGACAGTTAATTTTAGGCTATTGTCATTACTGTGTATCATAATATCCGAGAAAAGTAACATATTCTAAAAGTCGAACATAAAATAAATATCACTTCCAAAGCAAACAAAAATATTTCATCTTTCCTGGATATCATATTACATCATAATGACAATAGTCAAAAACTAAGTTTGATCGATTTGTTTTATACGGTTTAGCAATATTTTGTAGGTTATTTAAAGAAAAAATATTTTAGATTGTAAGAATATTTTGATCATTTTAAAAGTTCTCTTAATTAATCTATAGTTGAGAGAGAAGAGAGGGATTTATGCCTTTCTCAAAAAAAAAAAAAAAAATCCAAACTAAGATGAAACTAACGAAACGACTCCCCCTGTTTATAAACTTTTATCAGATGCAATTAACAAAGTAATATCCCCTATATTGCTAATTTCCTCAAATTTTTGACTACATTACAATATGAACTAAACTATGGAGGGCGCTAAGTGATGTGATCTAATACCTACTGTCTTTTTAGATATATGACAAACCCGCTAAAACGGAGAGTAATATATATCTAGGACAAACCCGTTAAAACGGAGAGGATTATATATATAGGACAAACCCGTTAAAACGGAGAGGATTATATATATATATATATATATATATGACAAACCTGTTAAAACAGAGAGGATTGTATATATAGGAGAAACTCGTTAAAACGGAAAGGATTGTATATATAGGAGAAACCCGTTAAAACGGAAAGGATTATATATATAGGAGAAACCCGTTAAAACGGAGAGGATTATATATATATAGGAGAAACCCGTTAAAACGGAGAGGATTATATATATAGGACAAACTCGTTAAAACGGAGAGGATTATATATATAGGAGAAACCCGTTAAAAGGGAGAGGATTATATTTATATAGGACAAACCTGTTAAAACGGAGAGTATTATATATATATATAAAATGTTAAACAGATAAAACTCAGATCAATGGATATTATCCAGAACAATGATATATAGAGAAGAAAACTCAACATAATTAAACGGTTATAAATCCAGAATTTATTTCGGCATTTGTAAAAATAGAAGCTGCTTCATCAGGCCCGAAAAATTAAATAGTTTGATTTAAATCTGAGTATTCAAAAATTTTCTGTGTTAGTACTGAGGAAATATTGAGGTTAGGTGAAAGTTAGAGGTGTATACGGTTTAACCTTGAAGCAGTTATCAGACCAATGTCACAAAAATAAAAGAACACGTACACCAACCCACACATATACAAAAATCATAAAGAAAAACAATATAGAACAAGAGAATAGATATAGCTTTCGTATAAATTATGGGCACCAACTTTTGTTGATGACTAACATAAAAGCCCATATTTTCTGTACTGCTTCTGGTTTCCTCCATACTTTTTAACAAATACTTTAGCAAAGTAAGGTAGGTCGTATTCCCAATGTGCCCGTAAGTACGTTTCCCCTCATTCTCAGTAACGCGAGACGGAATAAGATAAAACGAACCTTTTGTCGTGTGAACTCACGTCTTATAGAAATTTTAACCACAAATAGTGATATGCATCGTATAAAATAAACGAAGTCAAACCGAAAGTTAAATGGCCGAAAAGGTAATAACTTATTTGGTTGTCAACCGTTAAAAGTTAGAAATTTCTTATTTAAAACTTTGTAAAATCCAAGGACGGAACGCTCATATTAAAGGAAAAATACTGTAGCAATGGGGCGAATATATCGCAGATCAATTCCACGACTAGAGAAAGAAGCAATTCACAGGAATAACAACGGTCCAGAAATATAAACAACCTAAGTGGAAGCTGAAATGGCCAAACTGAATAGGAACAAAGCAGCAGGACCAGACGGTATTGTCATAGAGATGCTCACAACCTTAGATGATTTCGGCATAGGCAGGATCACAGATATAATAAATGAAATCTACAACAGTGTCAAAGGCCTAAGCAGATCAATTTTTATAACGCTATCTAAGTCAGGTGCAAAAGAATGCAAACTCCATCAGGCAATCAGCTTAATGAACCACAGAACAAAACTCATCGTCTGGATTCTGATGAACTAAGCACACAGCAGAATCTGGCCAAAGATAGAACAAGTACAGTGCGGGTTTGTCGAAGATACTGGAACAAAGGAACGCAATATTCATGCTTAGAATGTTATCAGTAAAAGCGATAAAAATGCAGAAGGATGTGTATCTGTTTTATAGACTACGCAAAGGCATTCGACAAAGTACACCACAAAAACTTGTCAGAGATGCTCGGCAGCCTAGACATTTGGTAAAAGACATTAGAATAATCAAGAACCTATACCGGTAGCAAACCGCTTGCATACGAACAAGAAATAAATTCAGTAGTTAGTTAAGTGCCATACGTGAAACACGTTTGGGCAATCATGTCTCGAAAGAGACATGACTGACTGGGCAGAAGATTATCCCGCAGTAGGTTGCCATTGCTTTCTGCGGTAGACTAGTTGCCGGCCAAGGCTATAGAACCCAATCTGTCCTGTTATTTAACCCATAACTAGGAGGGAAGAGACGGATTAATACCTTTCCCAAGGGTAATAATGAATTCAACTAGAATTCGAACTCGGCTCCCCGATTTCTCGTTCCGAGCCGATATCCACTGAACCACAACGCACATCAATTCAGTAGATATACAAAAATAGAAAGGAGTGTAAGACAAGGATGTCTTCGCGCCGGATCTATTCCACCTATACAGCGAGCATTCTGAGAGAGCTGGAAGCCCCGACAGGATTCGTTATTGGCGGACACAATCTCAACAATATAAGATACGTAGAGGACACGGTACTGATAGCAGACACGGAAAGGAAAATGCAGAAGATAGCAAGTGAAAGCGAGAAGAAAGAACTAAATATAAATTTAAAGAAAACTGAATGCATGGTTATAAGCAAAAAGAGCCCCCCCCCACCAAATGTCAACTACAGGTGGTGGATACTAAAATCAAACAGGTGCAGAAATTTAAATGCCTGGGAATTTAAATACCTGGTAATTGTTCTGACAGAGGATGGAAACTGCTACACTGAGATTAAAAGACGCCTTGGCATGGCCAAAGACTCGTTTCAAAAGCTAAGCAGAGTAAGAATTTATTGAAAACAAAGAAGAGTACTAGATTGTTATGTGATATCTGTTCTTCTATATGGCCGCTAATGCTGGACGATTTCTTCAAAGATGGAGAAACTCTAAGCAGTAGATATGGGGTTCTGCAGAAGGATGTTGAGGATACCATGGTCCGAGCATGTGCGCAACGACAGTGTTGGAGAGGATGCAAACGAAAAGGAAACTTATACTTAGCATCAGGAAGAGACAGCTATGGTTTCTGGGATACATAGTGACGAAAGGGGTCTGGAGAATCTGATATTCACAGGATGAATAGAATGGAGAAAGACAGCGCGAGACTTACTTGATGAGCTTGAGCAAGTAGATGGTGGAGCGGGATTTGAGGGAGATACTAAGAGGGTAAGCATTGAGAGCAACAAGGGACGGGACAAGTGGAAGTCCATGATCGCCTACGTCCTAAAGGTACACGGCACATAATGTTAAGAGCTTTATATGCATTTGGAAGCATTTCTTCTTTGAGACGTTTAATGCTAGGAGAAATTATTTGCTCGGACGTTGATAGTTACATGTTATGTCATTAGATTGTTACAAAAGTAATGGCCGATTTCAGAAACAATGTTATTCTTAAAAATTGACTGTTAAAATTAGTCAAAATACGTGCCCTGAGATACTATGCACTTCTGCGATCGATCGACGAGATTATTTATTTCTCGTTGATAAAGTTACTGGATGTGACACAACAAAATCTTTGAAAGCTGATTCCACCTGTTTTTTAACCTAAAATTTTTAACATTTAAAAATATACTTCAGTCAGTTAAGTGCCATACGTGATACACGCGTTGGGCGATCATGTCTCGAAAGAGACATTACTTACTGGACAGGAGATTATCCCGCAGTAGGTTGCCATTGCTTTCTGCGATAGACTGATTGCCAACCAGGGCTATAGAACCCAACCTGTCCTATTATTTAACCCATAACTGGAGGGAAGAGACGGATTGATACCTTTCTCAAGGGTATTTATGCGTAAGTGAATGCAAGGAATTCAACTGGAATTCGAACTCGGCTCCCCGATTTGTCTTGCCGAGTCGATATTCACTGCACCACAACGCACATCCGAAATATGCTTAAGTGCTTTAAAAAATGATAATCAGTGGATGAAAGATCAGGAAAATATAGAGGATATGGTAAACTTTCGTATTTCAAGTATGAGTTTTTGCAACGTCATTCTTGCAACATGTCGAGCA
>JBBBDQ010000323.1:600000-805000 GCA_037127315.1 Ascarosepion bandense | reverse complement strand
AATCAGTGCGATTTCTCATCTTCAGCAACTTTATAAATAACTAACAAATCAATCCTCGCCAAACCTCCATGCCTCTTTGTTAACTCACGAAAATGGTGCAGGTCTTTTAAGCTCTTCAAAGTTTGAGGAATTATGGATTACTATTGACCGTGAGGATGTGCGTTGTGGTGTAGTGGATATCGGCTCGGAACGAGAAATCGGGGAGCCGAGTTCAAATTCCAGTTGAATTCATTGCATTCACTTACGCGTAAATACCCTTGGGAAAGGTATTAATCCGTATCTTCCTTCCAGTTATGGGTTAAATAACAGGACAGATTGGGATCTATAGCCTTGGCTGGCAACCAGTCTACCGCAGAAAGCAATGGCAACCTACTGCGGGATAATCTTCTGCCCAGTCAGTCATGTCTCTTTCGAGACATGATCGCCCAAGCGTGTATCACGTATGGCACTTAACTGACTGATTGACCGTACAGATGAGAAAATAACTTTACGTCACGAGTAATAGTTGTGATAGTAATCATGTTAGTAGTCGTAGTAGTGTTTTAATCTTTGATAATCGCTAAAATTCGTAATCGTTATTCGCTGCTGCTGCTTTCATTCATATTTGAGTCTTAATGCAGAAATATTTCTAAAGACTTGCTGTTAAGGCAACTATAGAATACAAGAAGAGCATATTACCCTCCTTCTTGGCTGCAAGCTTACGTTATGAGCTAAACTCTTTTCAGTAATCGCTCAGAATAGTATCGGCTGTCACCATCTTTCTTGGTTCGTCAATTTCAACAAATCTTGGCTTATAATAATCCAATAATATTTGCCTAGCGCATAATTTTGATTTAGTGCAAATCGAAAGTAGAGAATAAGCACTCAGTAAGATTCGAACCATTGCTTTTTCAATCTTTATTCCTGAAATGCTACTTACCGACGGCCATGAAAGAAATATCGATCAAAATTTAACTGAGAAAGCTTCATCTTATAAATTCAAAATAATACTTATACTTATGTGCGATATGGTGTAGTGGATATCGACTCGGAATGACAAATCGGGGTGCCCGAGTTCGAATTCCAGTTGAATTTCTTGCATTCACTTAAGCACAAATACCCTTGGGAAAGATATTAATCTCTTCCCTCCAGTTATGGGTTAAATAATAGGACAGATTGATTTCTGTAGTCTTGGCTGGCAACCAGTCTACCGCAGAAATTAATAGCAACCTACTGCGGGATAATCTTCTGCCCAGTCAGTCATGTCTCTTTCGAGTCATGATCGCCCAAAGTGTGTATTACGTATGGCACTTAACTGACTGACTTATACATAATCTTTGTCTTTTTTTTTCTACTATGCATGTGTTGGATTAACCTTTTTCTTTCTATTCTTCAATTAGTATGCACCGTGCTTGGTTGGTCATGTTACTTGAAAGCCACTCAGTGAAGCCTTGTCTGTACATAGCTCAATCTTCGGGTAGAAGCCATTGAAAGACGATACATTTCTGACGAGTGGGTAACTTTTGCAACATGCCGTGCCAGGATTGTAATTAAAGAAAGCCTGTTGCAAATTACCCTGGTTTTCCTTTTCAGGGTCGGGAAGAAGGCATGTTCCCTCTTCATAAAATAAAAACTTAAGTTACATTTTCCTGACTTCAATTTAATCTTGTCTGTCATGAATCTTCCGTAGTCTAGTGGTAAGACAAGTCAGATCTGTCGGAACCATAGATATCTTTCCAAATAAGATTTCCTGAATAATTTAATTATAAAATGTACTGTTTAATTATAAAAACAAACTATCCACTCAAATACGGACATCTATTAAAAATAATGTTCAATCAAATATGTCAGTTAAGGCCAGTTTCGTAAATTTCCGTATAATTTCGTAATATATATTTATATATACATTTGAATTAGTCTAGGCGACTAAGTCTGCGCACGGCTCCGTGATAGGCAAAAACTTCCTGGGCAGTCCAGGCTCTGCCGAGGCATATCGAGACAGCTGGTTTACTGTTTTGCACAGAGCTCGTTCGGCGAACCACCTGCGTGTGTTTGAGGCAATTTGCATCAAAATACGCCAACGGTTTGAGTAAACAAAAAGAATTGTATTCGTTCTATTTGATGGGCTGTGAGTACTTTTTTATTTCCCTTTTATGCTATGTTGGAGCCTTTATTCCTATATATATATATATATATATATATATATATATATATATATATATATAAATTCCTATTACTAATAAATTATTTTAATAGTGTTCTTTTTCCCCTCCTCATTTTCTATGTCTCTGTAGTTCGTCATCTTTCTGTTAATTAATTTTACCAACGGTACCTTCTGAAGAAGTGTTGGCCTAAAATGATACTAAAGGTTTAAATAAAAAAAGCTTTCTTATCTATTCAGATCGGTATTCATGTTTTGTGGTATCAAGTCCTTATATATGATTTCACATAGAACAAAATGAAAACTAACAGTTTATCTTTCTGCGTTTCTCTCTCTCTCTCTCTAATTCCTTTGCGCGTAATACTGATTCCAATTCAGAAGGGACGTAGAAAAAATACGACACTCCGGTCTTAGGTAGAAAAATTATAACCTTAGTATGTACAAATAAAGAGACTAGCAGTGATGTTTCACCTCAAGACTTGAGAAAATAGAACGGAAGACCAGAAAGATTCTCCCAAGCAAAAGTGTAGGGAGAAAAGCAATAAAGACGAAAATATTAGTCTATATTTGCTTCGTTAAAAACAAACATCGAGACAAAAAAATTAATTTTAATCTCACGTGAAATGCTAAGAGTAAAAAAAAAAAAATCGAAAATAAAAACAGTATTCATGGCTGCTTAAAAAAAAATGTAGGGCTATGAATGCCTTTCATTTCTTTGTTGCTGTGTTTAAAAATGCAAATGATCATATAAATATATGAATGAAGTCAGACATTTCGAAATTTCACTATTCATTCATTGGTGGAAAAAATGTTGCTCGCGGGTCAGAGTGAAGAATAACGTCAGAAACAACGGTACAGTTTCAAAAAAATCCCTTAAAACGCCATATTTCGCTCTGAGAATGAGGTTTAAGAAAAAAATTCACGAGAATGAAATCAGCTGAATTATTTTATTTTCATTCGTTAACGTAGCATTTCTAGAAAGAAAATGAGACAATGAATTTTGTCGTCATTTCTGGAATATTCCATAGAGATGTAGTCAGTGTTTATATCAATCGAGATTTATTATTTAAGAAACCGGATAATTCTGGATTTCCCAGCCAATAAATGAAAGATGTCTCAATGGAATCACAATCGAGCGTTTTGGAAATTTTTAAGCTATCCAAACTCTCGATGATCAATTAATCAGTCAATTCTTCTGTTTAATATTGAATTATCAGTTTTTGATTGATCGTTGACATTTTTGTAAACTCGTTTTCATTTAAATTTTAAATGGTGGTTATGAAAACAAAAGCTCTAAATATGTTAATTATAAGAAGGAAACGTGAATCATCACGATTATTTTTCTTATTCGAAGAAATAAATCTAGTTTTAATTTTCTTAAATGAGGAAGAACTTAAACATGATTCCTAACGGAAAATCGGATTTTGTTTTTATGCTAGTATAAATTAACTTTTCCTAAAGCACGAACACTTTAAGAACAGATTCCGTCTTCAAAAAAATAAAAATGATAGAAGTTACATGTCTTTGAAATGTTCTTAATCTTAACTCAATATTACAGCGAGAATTTTATTTTTATTTCAGGTTTGTAGATCTTTTTTTATTCATTTTTTAGTGTTTATTTAAATAATTAAATCTCTGCGTCGGAGAATTGATGTATATCAAAACTTTTTAGAATTTTATTTAAATAATTTCAAACTACAGAAATGTTTCACGATATTATAAAATGAATACAGTCGAATGTACTGGATACTGAATATTGGTGAAAAAAATGTTGTTCTCGGGTCAGGGTAAAAAAATAACTCAAGAAGCAACAGTACAGTTTTAAAAATCCCTTGAAAATAACATTTAACTCTGAGCAAGTGCTTAAAAAAAAATTCACGAGAAAGAAACAGTTGTATATTTTTTTTCATTCGTTAATGTAGCATTTCAAGAAAGAAAATGAAAATATTTCAAGTCCCCTTCTTTCAGAAACGAACTTGTAATTTTAGCTAGTCTGAAATAAAATCTTAACACTCTTTTGCACATTTATCATTGAATGTGTTCTTTCTCACTACAATAAAGCTATTTTTCAAAAAAAAAAAAAACCGGCATTTATTTTTGACATTGAGACAATTGTATCAATATCAAATTTATCCAGACTACAAAACTGTAGCAAATATTCACTCATAAAATATTTTTTAAAATGGAGTAAATGGTAACACTTCCCCCACTAAAAATAAAATCTTATTTTAGATGTCTGCAAAAAGCGTTAATTTAATTTTATTATTCAAACTGTACAGTTTGAATTCACTAACAATAGCTAGGAATCACTCATTGGTTTAACTGTTGCTACAATTCGTTTTCCATATTTGATTTTTAACAAGAAACTTTTGTTCCTAGGTTTGTTTAACCTGGCAATAAATTAAATAGTGATTAAAGACCTGACTTCCACATCGTGATGCAAATGTAAGCTGGATTATTTCACAAATCATCGTAAGTATTGAGTTGTAAGTTCAATCCCTATAAAGCGCACACTATTTGTGACCTTCAAAAACAATAAGGCAATATATAATAAAACAAACTAGTCATTAACTCTCTTATCTAAATAAGGAGCAAATTCTGTCCGTTCTCTGGTTCTGGTCACTCTTGCTCTACATAGCGATACCTTTTTTAGAATCGGAATGATCCCCTGATTGAAAATTTATTCATCATGTACTTGAACATCCAACATTAGGAGTTGTATTCTGATGAGAGAACTGTTACAAATTCAAATAACTAAAAAAAAAAAAAAAAAAAATTAAAGTTTAATTTATATCGAGTTTAAAGTAACACGAAGAAAAATGAATTTTAAATTAAGTTTAAAATATCCCCAAAACCTTGCTTTGAAAAAATGTTTTATTTTATTCAAAATGCCAGGGAATCAGAGTTGAAGTCAGAGGTTTCGTAGTTTCACGGAGTTTGATTTGAAGGACTTAATTTTCAGCATGAATTGGACTTATTTCTTCAAAATTATAATTGTTGTTTCCCAGAAATCCCTTTTAGTTTAGGACCGGAAGCCCAAGGGTTTAGCTTAAAACTCTTCACGGGGTGAATCTTTAAGCGAGTTATGAATAATTGTTGAAACGAGGTTGTCTTTGAATGTGTGCAGGACAACTCAACACCAGAAAAATTTACTTCATTGGTTATAAAGAAATTAACACTTCGCTCAATAATTCCTGGACCTGAAATATAGATAGCACCAGTAATTAAAAAAAATCCATATGACTTTAATGAAGTAGTAACCTTCAAATGACACGTGACAAAATTTTAGCTCAATTGTTTACTAGTTTACAGTTAAGTAAAGCTACTTTTTGCAAATTTTCAAAGCAATGGAAAAATCTGAATTTCGTGTTGATAAAGCAATGCTTTCTTATGGGGAAAAATACTATTCAAATGAAGTAATGGCTTGATAAATTATTCAGACTCTACTCTATCAGAAACAATGGTTAAGATGTGGTATGCCGACTTTAAACGTGGTCATACAGACACAAATGATGCGGAACGCTTAAGTCACCCAAAATCAGCAGTTATCCAGGAAAAGAAAAAAGAAATCCACAAACACATTTTGGCCGACTGTAAATTGAAGTTGCATGAGGTAGCAGAGGAGTTGAACATATCAAAAGGCAATGGATTCACCATTTCGCATGAGAATTTGTCAATAAGAAAGTTGTTCAAAGTGGGTGACACGTTTGCTCACAATCTATCAAAAAGAATAACACGTCGACGATTTAGAGCGTTACTTGCAACCATTTCAATGCAACGAGAAGTTTTTGCGTAAATATCTGACAATGGATGAAACATGGATCCACCACTTCACTCTGGAATCAAATCGGCAGTCATTTGAGTGGACAGCAGCAGGTGAAAGCCGTTCAGTGACCAAAGACGCAAGGTTTTGGTTTCCGTATTTTGGTATGCGCAAGATATTTTCTTCATCGATTACCTTGAGAAAGAAAGAACCACCAATGACAAATATTATATAGCATTATTGGTGCGTTCGAAGGAAGAAATCGCCTAAAAACGGCAACAAAAGAAAAGGTGATCTTTCGCCAAAACAACTCACCGTGTTACAAGTCGATTGCAACGATGGCAAAACTGCATGAATTGCACTTTGAATTGCTTCCGCAACCACCCTATTCTCCAGATCTGGCACCCAGCGACTACTGGCTGTTTGCAGAATGTTCCAGGGAAAGACATCGCTTAAATGAAGTGATATCCGAAACCGAGGCATATTTTAAGGCCAAGGACAAATCGTTCTACGAAAATAGACATCGAATTGTTAAAGAACCGTTACAATCAGTCTCCTTCTAGGATGATACAATATGTTGATGAATAAAGTCGAATTCTGTCTAAATTTTTTTTTAGTTAGGCCCGAGATTTATTGAATGATGTATTAATGTTCTGAGGATTAAAACCTTAATTAATGCCTTCTTTGAAGAAAAATATTATGTAAAATATGAACAACTTTTTAAAATTATTTTGTATAAAGTAAATTGTAAAGAAATTTATTTTTGACATGTAAAAATAATTCAATAAGACACAATTGTTTTTTTAATTATTTTATTTATTATAAAGTAAATCAAAACTCTAATATCATCAAAAAATAATTTCATTTGCGATTTACTCTTAAAAGCAAAAACATGTTTACATTTTTTTTTTTTTCATGTCCTCGAAAAATGAAATACGAATTGAGTGATTTTCCTTTATAGATTGAATAAGCGGTTCGATTCGGAATATTGTGACCTTAACTATCAAAATAAGGTTGCTGTTCTGAATAGCAATGTCTATGACAAAGCATTTTTTTATGAGTAAGCAGAATATTCCGACAGTATTATGTAACAAAAAAACAGTATTTGTAACATGCTTTTTTTTTTTTTTTTTTTTTTTTTTTTAAGCCTATTTGATGAAGCCTAAATCTGTTAAATGGAGCAAGGAATGGCTTGTTAATTTTAACATCTCCAAAACAAAACTGCTTTCTATTAATCATTTCAGAATCTTACTTCCATCAGGATGGCTGATTCTAACCTCCGTTGTGCCTTATCACGTTAACGTTCTCTGCTGAAATGAAGTGGAAAGATTATATTGAATCACTCGCTAGATTTAGTTGTTTCACTGTCGTGTTAATCAATTTTTCTCTCTAAAATCTATCGTGCATATTTGTCTACTATTCGTCCATGTTTAGAATATTGCTGCTACGTAGGGTCTAGTGCTCCTGCTATATATTTACAGATCCTTGATAAAATCTAAAGAATCTGTAATGTTATTGGTACTGACCTGACATCTCGGCTTCAGTCACTTTCCCACCGCCGTAAATGTAAGTTCCCTTTGAGTTCTAGAAATATCTTCATGCTAATTGTTCTGATTAACATTTCTATATTGTACTTAGACTTTCTAAATTTAAGCGCATTACTAAATTTACGGCAAGATTTCATCATTTTACAGTTCAGTTGACTAGATGAAACCTAAATTTTCAAAATTCAAAGGTGTCGGATGCACATTTCGACACCTTTTGAATTTTGAAAATTTTTCCTAATTTATATTGGCTCTGTATTAAGTACATTGAGCTCTCCACCTGCATCCTTTTTTAATATTAAATTTTTTTAATATTAGGATCTGGTTCTTGGAATTTACCTTCCTACTCTTCCACTTCGGATTAAAGAAAAAAAAAAAATATATTATTGTAATATCTACTAAGTATGCAGTTGCTTAAAAAGTTTGATAAACACTGGTCTGTAGTAACAATTTCAAATTTTCTTTTAAAGGGGCAGGGATTTGATAATTGGTTTGAACGTGAAGATGTTTCTCGTGAAATAGAAAACAAATCTTAAATCATTTACCATAACTGAACTTTTCTAGCAGAATAAATTTACTGGTCTAAAACCATCCGGGGTGGGGGGGTGACTTTTAATTTTTTTTTCTCTTGTTCTTATAGACGAAGATGTTCGTTGTGGCGTAATGGTTATCAGCTCGGAATGGGAAATCGATAGAGCCGAGTTCGAATTCCAATTAAATTCGTTACACTCACTTGCACACAATTACATTGGGGAAAGGTATAAATCCATCTCTTCTCGCTCCAACCGTGGGTTAAATAACAGGACAGATTTGATTCTATAGTCTTGGTTGGTGACCAGTCTACTACAGAAATGAAACGATCGCCCAAGTGTGTATCGCGTATGACACTTAACTGACTGACATAGGCGAACTGACATGTATCATTACCGAGAAAAATACTTGGTCATTTATTGTGGCCTCGCAAGAAAAAAAAGGTGGGGCGGTTTTCGATAGGGGGAAAACAATGGAAGTAAGCCAGAAGATAGTTTTTGTTAGGACCCCCTACAGAAGGTGGCGGTGGAGAGTGACAAAAAAGGACTACAAATAAACTTGAAGAAAACTGAATGCATGATCATCAGCAAAAGGTGCAACCCAAAATGCCAAATACAGGTGGATGATACCAGAATCAAGCAAGTGCAAAAATTTAAATACCTGGGAAGTGTTCTAACAGGAGATGGAAAGTGCGACACAGATATCCGAAGGCGAATTGGTATGGCAAAGGACGCGTTCCAGAAGCTGAGTGAAGTACTAACACAGGAAAATTTCACTAGAAACAAAGAAAAGTGTTGGATTGCTATGTGATGTCAGCTCTTCAATACGGCGGTGAATGCTGGACAATATCATCGAAAATGAGGACAAAACTTGAAGCAGCGGAAATGTGGTTCTACAGAAGGATGCTGCGGATATCGTGGACTGAGCATGCAAGCAACGATGAGGTGTTGGAAAGAATGGCAACGAAAAGGAAATTAATACTGAGCATCAGGAAGTGACAACTGAAGTTCCTAGGACACACAATGAGGAAGGAGAGCTTGGAGAACCTGATACTGACTGGCCAAATAGAAGGAAAATGAGACAGAGGAAGGCAGTGGATAATATATTTGCAGGGCCTGGTCAGGTGGATGACAGAACGGGGGTTGCCAGAAGTAACAGGAGCAAACATACTAAGAGCCATAAGGAATAGGGAGACGTGGAGAGCCATGATCGCCTACGTCCTGAAGGGATAGGGCACATAGAAGTAAATAGTAATAAGTTCGCTTTTTAATCTAAAATCGGTTGTATTTTAATGACATGGTACTTTTTGAATTTAAGATATATCAAATTTATCAAATATTTGAATAAAGTAACACTTAAATTTAGAATTAGAAAGAAACAATTGAAATTTCTAGAGAACATAATGAGGAAAGAGGGTTTAGGGAATTTGACACACAGGAAATATTGAAGGCAAGAGGGACAAAGTAATGCAGCGCATAACCTACTTCATGAACTTACATTCGTAGAACGGGGATTAGGAGAAATAGCAAAAAGACAAACCTCGCTAAAAGCTACAAAGAACAGAATGTTGTGAAGAGCCATAAACAACCACATCCTAAAGAGGCCAGGCACACCGAAAAAAGAGCTAGTTTAGTAGAATATTAAGAACTAATTTATTATTATTTTAAGATATTGAATAAGAATATTAAAGTACACCCCATTTCAAATTAAAATACTTTCCCTATATATTTTTTCTTTCAGCTAACCGAAGTTATGAATTTTTCTTATTAGGTTTAATTCAGGTAGGGAAAAAAATATCTTAAGACTTCTTCTGGGACTTTCCCTTATAAATTTAAAAACTCAGACGATATTATGTTGTACAAAAATGATATTCGTTTTCCATCACACCCTAAAATAGCCCTACATCGATCGATCAATCGAAACCAAATTCTGGGGAGAAACGCAAGCAAGAGGCTAAAAAGTACAGTTGGTTTTACTAGGATAAGTAAAAACCGTAGTGTTTGCTAGCTTGATTTGTTTGTAAAAAAATGCTTTATTCAAATTTCATCGATTGGTTTGCGAATTTGAACGAAAAGTAGTTTCTAAATCTCTACAAAAAATGTTAGCTTCAACAATACAAAATACTGTGAGGATTTCAACACAAGTGAACGTGTTGCAAAAAAAAATATAGTGTAACTTTGCATGCGCGTGTGTAGCGCATATCTCTAAAATTGTTTCGTATGTGTTTGTGCCATGTAATGTAAGCAGACAGTTTAACTGAGCTTGAAATAAGAAATTGGAGTAATACTTGAACCTCCTACTCAGTCTGAACAATCCCCATGCTGGGCTGAACAATAAAATCAAAGTTACACAAGAAAAAATTAGAGAAGAACTTACAGACAGCTTAATGTCCATGAATATATATTTGTGGTGATACCGAGCAAAGCGAGGGACCGCATGTTTGTACTCTAAGGTCCAAAAAGCAAATGACCAAAACTGGTCTTTGCGTACCCGGCTCCACGCATATGTTCCGTCAGAAAACCAAAAATTAATTAAATATCAAAATCCTGTTCGTGAGCCTACGCGAATTTTATTTATCATCCAATGGGAAGCTCAGAATTAAATACGGGTGTGAATTCCCAAATGACCCGCTGGGACCCACAAAGACGAAATAAAAAGCCGACACAAAAAGCTTCGCCAGTTGAGAAACTGCGCGCATAATTAGCACGTCCCTTGACCTCGTCAAGCGATCATACTATGCTCGCCTCGCTCTCTCACCTTCTTCTGTCCCCTGAGCTACTTACCCGAGCAAAGGGGCGGATACATCAAAGACATTCCTAACTGACAAACGCTCCCACATACATACGCACAAACTTTTTTTTTCAGCATTTACTGCTATAAACATTTTAACGTTCCTTGAAACCATCCTAAAAGACATTCCTTTTATTTGTAAAAAAAAAAAAAACGTAATTGATATGTGTACATATAAAATTATAACTTATAATGGGCTATCTACTAACAAGGCCAAATTCAGTTAATCTGCTTCAACACACAACTACGTTTCACTAAAACGGATAACCCACTATATATATCTATATATTGCCATGAAATTAAGAAGAAAAAAAATCAAATTTTATTACTTATACCTGCAGTGATACTTTTAGCGTTTTACCGATAATTATTTCAACTTCCAGTTATTGATATCAGTCTATTAATATCTATTGAGACTTACGACTTGACAAAATAGACCGCTACAATGTCCAATTTAATTATAAAGCAAATTTAGGTTAAACTCATTTCCTTTTTTTTTTTTTTTTTTTTTTTTTTTTAATTGATAGCTACAAATTTTAAGTGGGAGTGTTGTTTATTATTATTATGTCATTTTTCATCATATTTCGATTTCTGCATTGGTCTCACTACCAACCAAGTCTGCGGGGAGACCTAAGGCAGGTAGTGGCGTGTTGTTATGACTCCATTTCATGTTTTTCTATCCTCCCTATCATCCCCAGCATTACATAGATAACGTTTTCCTTAGTGTGTGGGCTGTACTTAATAATACAATTTTTTGTATATCTCTTAAGCTGGGGTTTCCAGGGATTCTTTCAATGTGTTGTTTTGTTCCATTTTTTATCATTCCAAGTGCACCTACTATCACTAGCACAACTCTTGTTTTCAATTTCCACATTTTTTCTATTTCAATTTCCAGGTCTTTATATTTTGACAGTTTTTCAAATTCCTTGATTGCTATGTTACAATCCGCTGGACAAGCCATATCAATTAATAGACAAGTTTTCTCCTTCTGGTTTTTAACAATAATGTCTGGCCTGTTTGCTTCAATTTTTCTGTCTGTGTAGATGGTGTAATCCCATAGAATGGTTACATCTTCTATTTCTGTAACCGGTGCTGGATGATGTTCATACCAGTGTTTGTTTACAGCTTTTCCATAATGTTTGCACATTGCCCAATGTAAATATTGCCCAACTCTATCGTGGCGATATTATTATTATTATTATTCTAGCTCAAATAAAATAAGATTTTATCGAATTTTGTCGTAATTATTTAGTGATATTTAATTTTTCGAAATATTTTAATGACAGCTTTAAATTAAGATATACATGCGTACATGTGAATGAAATTAAAATGGACATATGCGTCATAAGGGCTAATTTCCTTTTCTATCCGACAACAAGCAAAGAGAACACACTGAGATGTGAAGCTTTTGAATTCGTTTTTATGACTTCCGTATTAAAATTGATTAAATAAATGTATTTTTAATGGACAATGTAAGTTTGAAATCTGACCCTCTTCTTGCCGCTAGTGAAGTAAAAGGTACCAAGCGATAAGTACTTAGGGTGGCATTAGTAAGTTTTCATCATCACAATCCTCTATTATAATAAAGTTATATATATATATATATATATATATATATATTTCCTATCAAGCTCATGGAGAGAGAAATAGCGAGGCAACATTGGCTCAGTGCTTTCTCTTTACTACCAGGTATTAAACCTCGGCACGTATTTGCTCTTTATCAGTGTCTTATTTTATTTTTGGCAATTATGTTGTCGAGTAGTGAAAAAAAAAATATATATATAAGTCCGTTGTGTTTGTTATTTATAATCGTTCATTTGAACACTCCCGGCTACTGGCGTGTATTCACATTGTGTATATAACACGCTAAAATCCGCCTTCCTCCACCGAGCGCTCATAGCTCAGGGGAAGAATCACCGACTGATGTCAATTTGCTCTGGTTTCAATCCTGGCTAGAAGCAATCGGATGTCTACCCGTACTGAACTGTGAAATAGAACTGTCTGCGGATGGCTATATATGGAGGCGATAACCTGTAAGGAAACAACTAATAATCCTCTCAAATATTTTGCTAGTCATTTTATACACTAGTACAGTAAACAAATTTCCAATAATTGTGCTAGAATTTAAAACTAATTTAATTAATTGCCACTTCCCCACCGACGAGATGTGGCCTCCCTTTGTCTGTTCTATAAATACTTTCATGGCTTCTGCTCCAACGAACTTAAGTCACTGGTGCCTCTGCAACAGGTGTTTACTCGTGCAACCAGATTGGCAACTGGGTCCCACCCATTCACAGTTAGATTAACCAAATGCAGACGACAATTCTACTCCTTCAGCTTCTTCTCTCGCACTTCCCGCCTGTGGAACTCGCTTCCATATTCTTGCTTTCCTGACGGCTACAACTTCCAGGAATTTAAATGCAATGTCAATACTCATCTATTAACCACTTGACTCTAGTCCTTTCACCACCCCGTATATCCTTTCCTTTTCTTTCTCTCCACCTTTGAAACTATCATCACACCTGCATTCTCAGCTTTCTCTTGCTCCTTTCGAACTGGTTGGTATTCCTCTTCACTCTCTTCTAATTAATCTTTTTATACTTATGTAGCCCCCTGCACATCAGTGGCATTACCGCCTTGCTCGAGGTGATACGATAAAAAAAAAATTAAATCCTTACATCAAAGGTTTTGTATTCAAAGATTTATGAAAGTTGACTTTGTTATGCAGATCTTTATAGTAACCAGTTTTATTATTTGAAATATTCGTAGAAATTGTCTGTCCGATAAAAATTGTATTCATTTAATAGATGTCATTACTTAAGCTAAGCGTATTGGTTTCGAGAAAGTTGAATAGAATATATTGTTTTAAGGGAGGAGTCGATTGATGCATATTTGTGTATATTTTCAGTTGGCTGATTTCGACTTCTTGCAAAATCTTGTATTTTTATTTTATAAACTCGAAGGCTTTTGAATTTACCCAAACCAACAGCGACCGGTTGACAATTCACTTTTCATACTTCATGTTTTTAACGATGTTTCTAAAATATTCATTTTAGATTTTAATTTTGGCAACTTTTTTCCGTTTTGACTTATATATAAATATGCAGGTTTTAAATATGCATCTGACATTCTTACACGCTAAACATTTTAAGTATTAGACTTTTAATATTCCACTATACAATCTCCAGCTAAAGATGCTGGGAAGAAAATCGTCGGCTTCTTGTACCGCTCCAGAACGTATCTGACTCTTCCCACCATACTTTATATTTAGAAGTTTAATTAAGCCAAAATGAAGTATTGCGGTTATATCTGGGCTGGAGCTATCCAATTTTTTTTTAATTTAATTTAATTTTTATTTTTTTTATAAATCATATCGCCCCAAGCAAGGCAGTTTACTGCCACTGGTGTGCAGAGGGTTACAGAGGAAAGTTATGAGAAAGAGTGACAAATTATAGAGGATGTCATGTCAGGAAGTGGGTAAGAGAAGAATGAGAATACTGATTGGAGTCGGGAGAAAGGAGCATGCAAGTTAGTGAGATAGATGAATATTGACTTTACATTCTTGGAGATTGTAGCTGTCGGGGAAGCAAGTAAACGGAAGAAAATTTCGCATGCGAGGAAAGAAGCTGTTGGAGTAGAATTTGCTTTTACATTTTATTAGTTTCACAGTAAAAGAGTGGGACCTAGTTGCTAATCTTGTGGCTCGAGTAAATTCATATATAAGGGGGCACCAGTGAGCTACGTTCATCGGAGCAGAAGCCGTGAAAGTCCTCAGTTTTCGGTTTTGACAGCGTTAAAAATCGTTTATCCGGCCTTATTGGTGACGAATTATTTTTCATTCGGCAGCCGCTTTCTTCCAAACACAACATTGGCAAGATTTTTGCGATTCTATCACTATTTCCATGGCAAAAATGTTCAAACGAGCTCCATTTCTTAGTGTCAATAGCTCAGACCTTTCACAATCAAGAGATTTCTTGCAACGTTTATATGGCTCCCCCCCCCACCAAAACTCCTTGCCTACGTATTTCATTGGTAAGGAAGTTCCACTCAAAACTTCTTCACAAGAACCTCTACTTTGTGGAAGAAACTCCCACATGAGTACTTTCCCCGAACACTGACACTAGATTTGAAGAGATTAACATTGTAATCTCCATATACTTATAAAACCAATTCGTAATTCATCTTTTTATATTAATATCACATTCTTTTTTCAGTAACCATCTACCTTGAGTCATGTGCTGTAAGATTGGATGCACGGGTGGTGTAATGGATAATATCTCGGACATCTTAGTCGGACAGCTGAGTTTTAATTCCAGTTGGAATTATTCACTTACGAGCAAATACCTTTGGAAAAGTTATGAATCCACCTCTTGTTCCCCCAACTATAGGTTAATTAGTAAGATGTGACACAAAATCCTTATCTTTAAAAAATCTAAAATATTTTATGGCTTTAAACAACTCGCAAAGGGTCGATGAGCCGTAGAAAACATCTATCAACCTTACTTCTTCGGCCTTGTATTGAGCGAGCATTATTAAAAAATTCAAGTCTTTTCCAATTTTTTTCATCTTCCTGTTGATTTCTTTGTAATACAAAGAAATCAACAGGAAGATGAAAAATTTCATAATTTTGTGGTTCATTATTTATTAGAATTGTTGATGTGGTATAAATGTTATCAAATTCGCTTCTCTAGATCAATTACGGCTGAGTAGTTAGTTCGATTCTTACTGGGTGCTCTATATATTTAGCCTTGTGTCACACCTAAGCTACGCATAGAAAATTCCTATATATTAGAATTTCTGGAATTCATAAAAATTCTACTTGAATACTATTCTTAATTGTTATCACTTGATTGTTATTAAACACTGATATTACTTTTATCTTTAAACTATTATTCGAAATATAGAATTTTTGTTTTTAATACTTTTGTTTACAAAAGTTTCAACATCTGTCTATCGATACTCGATCACCTATTGTCATTGATCTCAATGAGAAAACAATTTCGTTGTAGAAATTTGTATACGGTGCTTCCAAAGGTTTCCTACTGCGATCAACTCTAAGCCATACAATAACGTAAGATTTATTTAAAAATTGAGACTTCTCTTTAAGAAATTCAATGAGCTCAAGTTGCGGCATGGTTTTTATATAAAACTTAGTAAACTTATTAGATGTCTCAGCTTTCATTGTGGATTGATCAACAGCTGCAAATGAATATCGGAGGCGAAGTTACGACATGAAAAGGTGGAACGTCTGATTTATTAGGTGCATTGTATATACTTAGTTATTGTGAGAGTAATGATTACTTACGAGCTATAATGGCTTTTAATTGTTCTGTGTGCCATCTTTGAAACAATTACATCATGAGTAATCAGCAGTTGTTCTCAATCTAAATGAATATTTTGCTAATTTTAAAAAACTAACTTACAAATTGACTTTAAAGTAGAAGTTCAAATCTTTTAATCAATTTTCTTATTTCTGATGACTGTGTCGTAACTTTAGTTAATGTTTTTATTCAACCAGATGAACAGTCGACAGGCGTTAAAATATTTATAGGAGTTTAAACATAGATTTGCAAAAGAGTGGTCCGGAGATATATATATATATATATATATATATATATATATATATATATATATACACGCAATATTTAAAACAGAATGTTGCTTCCAGTCGCGCGTGGCATGTGAGTTTCAAATGAACGTTCTATTTTTTTTTTTTTTTTTTTTTTTCAAAAATAAAATACGTTACAGTCAAAACATGAAGAAAAATAACATAAGCACCCTTGAAAATGGCTATAGAAGTGGCTGAAAGTGCTTCGATGAGTATTATGAACACTTTATATTTCTTATATCCAAAAAACGGGAAAAAGTCAACATGCTGGAAAAACTTAATAAAATTAAATCTTCCTTTTCAATGAAAGATAAAAGAAAGGTTGTTGCCCAAATGTGTGTGTGTGTGTATATATATATATATATATATATATATATATATATAGCTGGCCACTCATATGCTTGTCTACAAGTGCTGGTAGCTAATCCCCATTGCAGGCGCTTGCTCAGGCAAGACTTGTTCAACACCCACAGAGTGTTCATACTGCAACGATGAGCTGGGTAAGAGCAAGTTATCCAGCGTGAACAAGAATCTGAACAAGGTCGGGACGCTCAAACGCCCGGTCACGATGATTTGTGACTGCGACGGCTTCTTAAAGGGAGCCATACCCAATTTCATCCACAAAGCTTGGGTATGGTTTTCA
Organism: Ascarosepion bandense; assembly: GCA_037127315.1. Lineage (NCBI taxonomy): Eukaryota > Metazoa > Mollusca > Cephalopoda > Sepiida > Sepiidae > Ascarosepion > Ascarosepion bandense. The sequence goes on along the minus strand of JBBBDQ010000323.1, from coordinate 787,981 downwards.
GGCAATTTCCAGACCGATAACATCAAGAAACAAATGGACCATGGTGAGAATCCTGGTCAGAAAGCGAACGTTCTAATCACTTGGCTATATATATATATATAAAGGCAGACACGTTATCTCATGGTGAATCGGAAGTATATGCCTATTTCAGGCGAACCATCATCATCAGCTTCCGTCTTTAAATGGTTCCCCTGAAAACTGAAACTGAAAAGAGATACACGGAATGGGGTTCCAAATGTACCATCTGTGTGCGGGGCTGTACCTCAGTAAGCTTGGAATGTAAAGTCATGTTCTAAGTCACCCACAGAGACTAGAAGTTGTCTATGAGATTGTCACTGGTACTAATTTTAACACCTCCCTCACATACGACAGGCTGTGTAATTCTGCAAAAGGGTCGAAAAGATACATGAAAGTTCGTGTGTGTATATATATATATATATATATATATATATATATATATATATATATATATATGAGAGAGAGAAATTTTGTTATTGCAATGGTTTATGAAAGCATAATATCACGACACAAAAATGTTCATGTTTCAGAACAATATTCTATTGTGCACGAATGTAACATATGAATAAGATCCACGCAATACTTAATTTGTTTTTTTTTAATCTATAATATATCTTAGTATACCCTAATTATTAAAATCCTGTTTTAAACTATACATTCTACCCCTTTTACACATGTGATAATACTAAATCTAATTTAAAAAATGTGCACGAATGTAATATAACATCAAATGAAAACCCAACTGTTAATAAAGTTTACATCGGATCTAAGAACACTTTTAAACATCGTTGGGATACGCACTTAATTTCCTTTAAAAACAACACGTACCGAAACCAAACATCCCTTTCTGTGTATTTTTGGAAAAAGGACACAAACAAAACCTCCAAAGTAAATGGAAAATTCTGGAAAAAAACAGTCTCTATAACTCGTTCTACGACATCTGACCTTTGTGCCTGAGTGAAAAGTTGCAGATTTTAAAGTTCCCTAAAATAAACTATTGAACTGTAGAGATGAATCAATTGTTTTATGTAAACATCGAAAATATATTTTTCGTTAAAATTTAATTAATCATAATGTGTCATTTATAACTTGTGCTCCAATATAACTTAAAAATTAAAATTTAATTTACTAAAATAAATGGTCCCCAAAATACTAGTTGGCTATTCTTAACTGCAATATACCTTGGTATCCTAAAATTGTCCAGTTCAAATTCCAACCTAAAATAATTTAAGCCCCTTAAAAATAAACAAATTAAAATTTAAGTAATTGCAATGTTTTATTGATAGCTTATACTCCAATATAACTTTACCAAAATAAATGATCTACGCAATACTTAATTTGTTTTTAATCTATACTATACCTTAGTATACCATAATTATTAAAATCCTGTTTTAGAACTACACATTCTACCCCTTTTACACATGTGATAATACTAAATCTAATTTTAAAAAAAACCCTGCTGTATAAGATTTGTCTGCCCATTTAAATAATGTATGTTCCCACGATGTATCTCACCCAGACAAAATAATTCTATTTTAATTTATACAAAAACTACAATGTTTCATTTATAACTTATGCTCTAATATAACTTAAAAATTAATTATTTTAGTAAAATAAGACCCACACAATACATAATTAGTATTCTTAAGTACAATATACTTTAATATTTTTTTTAATCGTATCACCCCGAGCAAGGCGGTAACGCCACTGATGTGCAGGGGGCTATGTAATAGTGAAAAGATTGGAAAAGAGCCGGAAACCACATCCTAAACAGGGAACAAGGGATGAGCCTCTTAACCTGTTCAATAGACGTGGATGGAGTGTGAAACATTTCAGTCCTTTTACTCATGAAGTAGCTTTAAAAAAATCCAACTTGCTGTTAAAAATTATTTGAGTAGTCCCACTATGTACCTGACTCAGACAAAATAATTTTCTTTAAAATTTAATTACAATGTTTCCTTTATAACTTATACTCTAACATAATTAAAAAAGAACATTATTTTACTAAAATAAATGACCCACACAATACTTAATTGTTCTTAATACAATATAACTAAGTATATCATAATTATTTAATCCTAATTTTGACCTAAACTTTACAGCCCCTTTCCTCATAGATAGTAGCTTAAAAACATCTATTATTAAAAAAAAAAAACAACCTAAAATCCAACCTACTGTTAAAAACTGTACCCATTTTTCATTTTAATCTACGGTCCCACTATGTATCTTATCCAGACAAAATTAAAGTGACATGTCTAAATCCAAGCCATCCTGCCCCCTTTCATTACCCGAATATTAAATCTCCATGGTTACATCATTCTCAATTTTGATTGAACAATATTGACCCAAATAAAGCGTTTTCTCCAACTACCACTCCCTAATTTTCTAAATAAACATGAACTCATCTTATATTTTAAAAATAAACCATTTTCACCATTTATTTTAACATATCACCTGAAGAGGAACAGTATTGTTCTGAAACATGAAAATTTTCGTGTAGTGATATTATGCTTTTATAACCATTGTAATAACAAAATTACAATATTAAGATCTATTATGTATCGAGCACTCTTTATAAAATAAGTGCTTGAACAGTGGGCTTTTTATCTGTTCTTCCACCTTTTTGTTATATATACACACGCACAAACGTCTTTATAGAGAGGATCAATATAATAAATTCTTCAAGTATTTAGAGAAGTCAAATATCCAATGAATTATAAGTAGTTCAAGTTAAATCTTCGCTATTAAGTTACGTTAATTTAACAAATCTTCAGAATCACACAGCTACCCATTACCAAGGGTTTTTTTTTTCAAAATTAAACGATGGAAAGATTTTTACCTTTATTTATTTATTTTTTTTTTTTTTTTGGTGGGTGGGTGGGGGGTCCAATTGAAAATACAAGAACTATCGCCCGGTTCACACTCCACCCACGTCTATTGAACAGGTGTAGAGGCTCATCCCTTATTCCCTGTTTAGGATGTGGTTTCCGGCCTTCTCTTTTCTAATCTTTTCACTCTTACGTAGACCCCTGCACATCAATGGCGTTAACGCCTTGCTCTGGGTGAAATGATTAAAAAAAAAAATCCAGAGTTAATAACGATATATACAGAAAAGAAAATTGTATAAGTTCAACTGACTTCCTTTTGGAATAAAAGTGACTGCAGTCATATTTCAACAAGTTGTGGACACTATGCTTGCAGATTGTGATCTCGCAGTTGAAAAGTGTATATAAAGAAAATCGCGCATGTAAAAAGAATTTTATGAAATACGAGAGTATGAGTTCAAACTCAGTGAGGAAAAGTGCGAATTGTTTTTTGTTTAAATTCAAGTACCTAGGTCAAATTATTGACAAAATAATCGTCAATCAGATCCGTTGAGGGCAAGTGCAATTCTAGACTACAAGTATTTCTAGAAATAGCAAATTATCAAATTTACATACATAATATGCAGAATTCGAGAACTCCACTGAACAATTTGCTTAAGGCATGGACTGACAAGTGTCAAAAGGCGTTTGAAGAAATCAAGAAAATACAATCTGAAAGCAAAAGATGTATTGACTTCAGATGCTAGTGACTATGGTATGGAAGTGGCAATTCTACATGAAGATGGTGACGGTAACATAAAAGCCGTCGCACATGCTTTGCGTTCGCTACAACCGAAAGAATAATTAAAGCCAGATCGAAAAACACGGAAGAAGTCTTTTTTTTTTTTTTTTTTTTTTAGAGACAACAAACCTATATTAATTTTTGGTTCGAAAAAAGGAATCCCTACGCATACAACGAATAGACGCGGGTGTACCACCTTTTATTAAATTATGTTTTTAGGATGGAATACTGACTACTCAAAAAAAGAGGACATGTAAATGATTGATGAAGATTGATACCAAAAAATACTAAGCCGTTTGAGCAGCATTAAAAAGTGAAGTAGAAATTAAAATATTTGAGAAAATAACGCTAAAAAAAGGTGGAGATGCTGTGGAGTAAAAGCACAAATGAACTAGGCAAGACGCCTTAAAGAAGTGTTCAGACCGAACGCTGTCAGACGAGATTTCTGTCTTCGGGCAGAGAACGACTCCGTCAATGCTCAGTCTACAGATTGAGATACGGCTGAGAAAAAATAGTATATGCAAGGGTTGGCAAAATCAAGTTTCTAAATAGTTAAAAAATAACGTGGTAGATCTACAACAACGTCCGCCGAGTGACAGTATTCGCTTTCGTAATTATTGTTAATCCAAACTTTTGGACTGGATTTCATTAGTTGAAAAATTTAATTCTTAAGTTTACTTTTAGATCAGCTGCCTCTTTAAATGTCGTAGAATTTAAGTCGACCTAGACGTTGCGATAATAATAATGAATAATAAAATGAATTAAAATATGTACAAGTTAAAAACAAATCTAATAGCGATATTTGCTTGAGATGATTGTAGAAGTAAGTTTAATTTTGCAATCAATATGAAACCTGACAAAATCTCTTTGAACAGTCGATATCGTTTGTGAAGAAATTGCTGCAGCCAGTATTGTTTTCGGCTGAAATTTATCAAATCTTTCTCCTAAAGCAATTTTTCAGGAACATTTTTTTAAAGTCCAGGAGCTGTTATTCACTCTTTCCAGTTTTGATGGGGGTTTCCTTTCTAACCTTTTATTTGATATAACTTTGTCATTATTTTCTCTTCAAATAACATGTGCTATCCATTTTAGTTGTTACTGCTGTTAGCATTCTTCAAGTGATATGGTTTCTTTTGTTTGGTACAGTTCTGTTTTTAATTCGTGTAGTGCTAGTATGCTATGTTGAAAGAAGGCGGATCTTTGCCAAATCAATCTTTAACCATTGACCTTAGAAAGCAGTTGTATATAGCTAACAGTTTAAATATTTCTGAATATGTGTGCTGTCATGCATGACATCCATATAAAAATTTCGACCTGACGATGATAATTAAGAACATAACTCAAGTTTTCAGGTTGACGTTTTAGTTTTGTAGCAATTTGCGGTATTGTGCGAAACTACCATTGGCACAATCTATTAAGTTCAGTTTCCTTTTTCTCTCATACTAATTTTGTTCTAACTTTTCCATGCGCCGAGTTATTTGAAGTGCTTGGTATTTACTAATTCCACATACAACTACTATATATATATATATATATATATATATATATATATATATATATATATATTAACATTTGTAACAGTTATTTCTGATAGGTTAATCCACGGTCCCGTGTCATCTAATCATAAACTTGCAATGGAGTAGTAAAAGATGTTTACTATAATACAATTAGAACCCAAATCTGTTTTATCAAAAGTTAGATGCTCAGCTCGAGGGGACCGTTTAAAAAAAAAAATCCCACTGAATTTTGAGCAACTTCTTTCCCTAAAATCATGTATGCGTCCGACATTAAATTCGGCCTCGTGCCATATTCTGTTCTCATAAGCACGTGGATAAATATCTATCTACTGTCAAAGATCTTTTTAAATACTAAATTCGAATTAGTTTTATCTCTTAGAAATCGGCTTTTAAATGTTTTTAGACCAGGACTTTTCAGATTGGGCTATCTGGCTAAATTTAGAATTTCACTACTTGCAACTGTTTCAACTGCTTTTGAAAAGTAAGCTAGGCGAACAATAAGAAAGCAAATTAAAAATAGCGGAGCTCTAGACTTTTAAAAGTAACTCATTTTATTATTTATTAGATACAAAGAAGTGTGTGGGCTAAAGAATTTCGTAAGTTATATAGCTTAAATTTTAACAAAAGAAATTCTTTTTCTGCCTTGTAAAAATCGAAAGCAAAATCAAAGTTCTTAACGAAAAATTGGTCAGTAGATTTAACTGGTAAATATATAACGATTTTTCCCATAAAGACTTATGTGAGCGCATATTGTACAAGATTGAGACATAAATTGTTTTACAAGAAATTTCTATGATAGGTAGGTCTAACGGAGTTTGGTCAAAATTTTATTTTTGGAGTACCTAAAGAAATTGAGCGAGGTAGAGAAAATCTTTAATAAGTGTGGACTTACTTTGTAGCAGAAATTTTATATATAAACAATCCTTAGAGAGTGTAAGGCGTTAGCGAAGTTCACAAATTGTTAAATTTTGTTGAGCCGTTCTGTGGTTAATACGGCGCGAGTGTCCATTTGTTGAATGGAAGGGGGGTGTAAAATGATTGTGGTTCTTGGAAAACTTGCAGGAGTTACTACTTCGTAGAATTATAATTGAAGAGAGTGGGTTGACGTCAGATTATTTCAGTGAAACCTTGTATTTGTTTCGGAAAAGCCTGTTCAAAATTTGTCCCGGTGTTTGTGGTGGGCTATAGGGGTATCTCAAAACCTAACGTACTCTTTTCTTAACTTACACGTCGTTGTTCTACTGACCTAATTTTTCTTGACTACTCACACAGCATCGATTAATGGCGATTTACTAAGTGTAGCTTAGATGTAGCACGACGCCGAAAGTGTAGAACACACAGTGAGGAACGAAATCTTTACTCAGTCGTAATTAATCTAATGAGATAATCTTGCTAAACATTACATCACGATGAATAGCAATTTATTATGCACAGTTTAGATGTGACTCGAAGACGGATTTATGGAACGAACAGTGAGGCTCGAACTTACTACTCTGACCTAATTGACCAGGCAAAACAAGCTTTCTAGCCATTACATCACACCAAAGTGCTCAGCGATTTACTAAGCATACCTTAGATGTGGCACAAAGCCGAAAATATGAAGCACTCAATGAGGATCGAACTCGCTATTCAGTTCTTAATTGATCTAATGAGACAGGCTTGCTAATCGTTATACTACATCGAAGTGCCTAATATCGCAATGAAACGACATTAAACCAGTTTAAACCTTCCCTTATATTCCTGACGGCCGGCTAACTTGGCTACTATTCAATATTTTCTCAAGTCTCAAATTCTAAAATCTTTTCCCAGTACATCATCATCATTCTTCTTATTCAGTTAGCACGTACGTTATGCCCAGACAATGCCTCATGAATAATGGACTATACCGTTTTGATTGCGAGGAAAGACGGAAAAGATATATCAAGCACGCTATTTGGTTTCATTGAGAAAGAGGGAGACGATAATGGAGGTGATAATACTCATGTGTTTAACGTCTGCTTCAGTGAAATGGTAAAAACTTATCAAGTTCTCATGTTTTCATGTGTAATTAACGATTGCTATTGTAATGTTTTGTTAAAACTGTTAAGCGCAGTTATTTAACGATGCAATTTGTGAAATTTTCACGGGTATTATTGCAGCCGCGAGACTGAAATTATTCAATCAATAACTTAAGAATTCTAATTGAACAGAAAATTAAAATATCAAAACCGTTAATTTTACGCGGGTATTTCTAGTAGCAGTAGTTTTCATCTGCTTTGTCCCACACTCGGTCAGGCTTTGAAAAAAGACTAATCAACAACACCTCATTGGTTAAAAATGTCTTCTCTCTAGACGGCCGAAAAGGAGCAGTGTTTGTATTTGTTTTTACCCCCCCCACCACCACCACCACCACACTTTTTTAAGTATGGAAAATCACTATATTATTATACATCTTTTTCTTATTTTGACCAGCTTCGTACATATGAAAAGAGAAAAATAGCTGTAGATCACAGTAGATCACAACTGTTATAATACTCTGGTCGTGTGTATTCAATGCAACTGGTATCATTTAAGCATGCAATTACTGTTAAAAATAATTCGAGTGTAGCAAATTTATATTCATCTTTAAATTTTCCGATTAACTGAAGCTGAATTTATAGTAACCAATATTGCTTAGTCTGGAACTAAACTCCAGATCTGTTTCTGACTCAAAATATGAACATTAATGTGCAGTTTGACGTGGATATTTCAGTATATTTGGTTATCAAAAGAAAATGGTACAGTCAAAACGATAGGAATTTTAAACGTCCCATTTCTCTACCTCCATTCGCTTATGTGTAAAACTCTCTCTCTCTCTATCTATCTATATATATATATATAAATGAATTAAGTGAGATGGGAGGTTATAACACCCCAAAGAACGATGTATGTATGACACAATGTTTTGCCACTGAAAGCCAGAATAAACTAACTACATTTCACTGCCTGATGATGGTGTTTTAACACCGAAACTTTATAGCTATTGAGTTGCAGTATGCTATTATAATGATAATAATTACCATATTTATGGTCTACTTTTGTATTGAGCACTTTCTAAAAGTAAATATGTGGAATCTACTTCCATTAGTAACCATATATATATATATATATATATGCACATCTATAAATCTACCATCCGCCCGTGCATTGAATACTGTTGTCATATCTGGTCGGGTGCTCTTGCTATCCACCTAGGTGTCCTTGATAAAATCCAACAGAGAATCTGTAATGTGATAGATGCCGACTTGGCAGCTCAAATACAGTCACTTTCTCACCGGTGCAATGTGGCTTCCCTGTGTCTCTTATACAAAATATCATATACACATGAACGAAATTCAATCAAATTGGTACTAGAACGCAATGGCAAGCAGGTTATAACTAAAATGTATTATCAAAAATTAAAACTGATATTTAACTCCACAGGAGTAGACGAATGAAAGAAATTATTGATGAGTACATGTAAATACTTAACCTGAGTATACCATTTTTTTTTTTTTTTTTTTTTTGTATCCCTGAATTGCTTGAGCGAATGGGATTTCACCCAAACGTCTCCCTTGATAGGGCTCCGTGAAGGGCGGGAAGCGTGGATGATTAAACAAAAATATATACAATATGGCAACAAAAAAATTGAAAGACACCTATCTGAATCAAGTTCTGATAACGAATCAAAATTGCATAATCATTTCCCTTAATATATAGTAATGGAGTCACTTGAAGGAACTCTTATTACGTAACTAGCACCTTTTTTCTAATTGAAAACAAATAATACTCACAAATTACACTTATAACTGTTAAACATTAAACAACGCAATAATTCAAGTAGGAAAAATATATATGCAGAAAAAATCCTCAAATGGTCAACATTTAATAACTTAAAAATCAATATGTCCACACCAATCTAACCACTTCTAGAGGCGTAATCAAAATTGCAGAAGAAATCAAAATTAACCTTACAAAAAAAAGACAAAATGTAATAGATGTGGCCAGAATAAATGTGTGTGTGTACATATATATTGTGTGTGTGTAGATTTTTTGTATATGTGTGTACGCGCATGTATGTGTATATATGTATATAAGTATGTATGTATGTACGTACTTACGTATGTACGTACGTACTTCTATATGTATGTATAATTGTAAATGAATTTTTTTTTTATACCTAGCGGTGTCTTTATTTAGTTTAAATCAAATGACCTAATTTTATAAAAAAATTTTATTTTAAATCCTATATCTTTTTATTCCCTTTAAAAATAATTATACCTTAAGTAAAGGCCTTTTTCTAATACTTCAACGTTTTGGGGAAGTTAGGTTTTTGAATATGTCCAGCGTCTGTAATATATAATTTTTTTTCTTTCTTTTCTTTTCTTTTTTCCCTCCCTTCCTTTATCTCTCTTATCTCCCACCTTTTTTCCGTTTTGCTTAACCTTACATCAATTCAATACGCCGTCCGTTCTTTTTAAGTTACAATTCTCTTTCCTTTTTTGCGAACCCAGACGATGTCAATTTTTTCTTTTCTTGTTTATTTGATTTTATTTTGTTTTATCTTTTTCTTTTTCTTTTAATTTCTTTTAAAATCTATTTAAAAAGGAAAATTAGACTGATTTTTCTCCAGTATCTGAAAGGATTTTTCTGTTGCTGAGGTGATGTGTTATCCCCCGTGGGGATTTTCATATCGAAATGATCATCCAACATCATTGAATTGATCCTATTTTAATTTATATATATATACATATATATATTAAAATTCAACACATCCAAGCCACCAAATAAAATAAAAATAGGTTATATCATCACAAAAGTGAAACTTACATTCCCAAACCTTTACAATGTCAGAATTGCCAAATATTTCGCTATCACAAAGACATCTGTACTAGAATTCCGGTTTGCCCCCAAATCGGCAGTACAGATTAAGAAACTGAGTGCAAAGGTACCATTTTAAAAATGCAGAAAATGTAATAACCACCCTGCATATTTATATCTATGTAAAGCTTGTTACAAAGAAATAATTGCGATTAAATACACGAGAAATAGAAGTTTTCTTGAAGCCAGGAAAATTACAGAAAACACTAAGCAAAATATTATGCAAATACAATCAACGACCAACAACTCAGTGGTGAGAAATGATTTCTGTGAATTAACAATGATAATCCAAGATCTAAAGAAATTAATGGAAATAATGAAAACTTGATATCGACAAGGAAAAGCAACGATTTACACTGCATCCCATGAAAAAAATATTATATACCCAATCAAAACATAAATTCTAACTCGCTAAACAAATTAAGACCAAAAGAATCACTTCTTTATACATCTCAATCTAAAGATTATTCACCTATAACCCAAAGAGGAATATCTCCAAAAAATAAATAAATAAAAAATAAGCAAATACAAAAACCAAGAAAACAAAATAGTCAAAAAGAAATCTCTGTAAGGAAGAAATAACCTAAAAACAATCTAGAAAAAAATAGAAACTTCAGACAACCTAACAAAAACCGAAAACTTCAATATAACAATCACAGTTAATAAAAATAGAACGCAAGTGGGGTAAAATCAAATTGCTCTTGCTTATTTTAGACTTACGTCCTACAATTATTTGCCTTTTAAGAAACTTTTTTAAAGGGCAATGAAAATATAGATATTAAACTATACAGCATACAATTTTATCAGTAATTGAAGAAAGTGGAAACAGTTTTGAGGTACTTCTGTATTAGTAAAAACAAGTATTCCCAGGGCTCAATCGATTTCAATATAGCACTGCAGACAGTGACCAGCAGAACCTCACTACATAAAATCATCGCCATATGCTCTGTTTCCATTCTTCGTAATGGTACTGGAGATGCAATTGAATTAGACAAACTACTGAAGCAGCTCCAAAAACGATTTATTTTAATAGCCCTAGCATCATCTGGAGTTGCAAAAAATACTGACCAAAAGTGAAAATTAATGGAATATCTTACCAATAGAAATAATATCTATACAATGAAAAGTCGTATACCTTTCCCCACCCACCAAGCGGTACCCATACAGTAATATATATAACCTTAAGTGAGTTTTGAACATGACTACACTATAGCTGGAAAGCACATTATGAGATATATATAGTAGTGATCACTTCCCAGTTGTATTGGGAAAACTCTGAATCTTTGCCAGATGAAAGAATACCATATTAGAAACTTAAAGTCCACTGGTAGGAATTTAGAAACGCATATGCCCTAAGACTCACACTAGTAACTAACGTAGACAATGCAGAGCACATGATTGATTTTACAAAAACACTTATTAGTACTGCAGAAAAATACATACTAAAATCAAAATATGTCGAAAATGACTCATTGGTTTAATGACAAGTGTAAAAAAAAAATCATATTGCATCGTCGGATGTAATTTGAACTATGTAAGGTCCAAAGAGTCTGAACTCTAGGACCATGGATTAGTTTTAAAGCTTTCATTACACCCGAGCAACGACGGGCTATACTGCTAGTAATTATATAACTTAAAGAAAAATGCCATTAAAACTCTTGACATACACATAGAAAATAATTTCAACGAACTCGAAATATACACTTGTCTAATATTAATGTGCGTTGTGGTGCACTGGATATCGGCTCGGAACGAGAAATCGGGGAGCCGAGTTCGAATTCCAGTTGAATTCAGTGCATTCACTTAAGCACAAATACCCTTGGGGAAAGGTATTAATCCGCCCATTTCTTCCAGTTATGGGTTAAATAACAGGACAGGTTGGGTTCTATAGCCTTGGTTGGCAACCAGTCTACTGCAGAAAGCAATAGCAACCTACTGCGGGATAATCTTCTGCCCAGTCAGTCATGTCTCTTTCGAGACATGATCGCCCAAGCGTGTTTCACGTACGTCACCTAACTTACTGACTAATACTCGAATCTATTCTCAAAAACTCCTTCCTGGTCAATAAAACATCCAACTGCAGTATCAAATCTAGCAAAACACTACAAAACTGAAACTGACACATTTGTATTCATGTAAGAAATTCATAATATCTTACAAAAACATACAAAGTGTAAGCATATATACATTGGGGGCTCCAAAAATATTGATATAGTTGGAATGTTCAGCTATACTGAACGAAATCATACTTCAAAAGCACCTACCTGACAAATCCTCAATACAGTGTAACCCTGATATAAGAGAGTTGTCGGGACCGGATAAAAGTTATCTTATACCCGGGTTTATCTTATATTCGGGTCTGGTCTATTTTATATACATTACACATGCTCTAATTTGGGACCAGATAAATCTATCTTATATCCGGGTTTCTCTTATATCCGGTTTATCGTATATTCGGGTCTGATCCATTTTTATATGCATTACACATGCTCTAATTTGGGACCAGATAAATCTATCTTATACCCGGGTGTCTCTTATATCCGGTTTATCGTATATTCGGGTCTCATCCATTTTATATACATTACACATGCTCTAATTTGGGACCAGATAAAAATCTCTCTTATATCCGGGTTATACTGTATTTAGTGCAGAAACAGTGGCAATAGACTTAGCTTTGGAAATTATCACAGATGGTGAGTCGGATTTATATTCTCAGAATCCTTAGTGTTCCTACATCATTGAGCTCTCAAAACCCGACCAATCCTGTATTAATCAAACTTAAAAGAAAAATACAGTATAACCCGGATATAAGAGATTTTCTCTGGTCCCAAATTAGAGCCTGTGGTAATGTATATAAAACAGACCAAACCCGGATATAAGATAACTTTTATCCGGTTCCGACAACTCTCTTATATCAGGGTTACACTGTAATATACTGTGTAACCAAAAACACAAAATCTGCGGCTCTCAAGCCATATAAGCATCGAGGGAAATGGAAAGGCAGCTAAAGAATCACTAAAAATGATTACATAAAAAAACAAGTCAGATATTTAAACATTAATTTTTTACATATCTTAAATAAATTGCAAGAATTATGAAATACTCATCCAAATAGTAAATTGCGCAAAATCAAACCTACACTTGGGATAAGACACCATGACGCCAGGTTTTCCCCAAGAGAAGTAGTAGTCTTAGCAAGAGTCAGCATTGGTCATACGGCGGGTGGAGTGGGACTTCCCAAGTAGGTTTTCATCCTTTTTGCAACACGTGACCTAGCGTTGTCATGTTGGAAAATCATTTTGTCGCGTCTGTTCGTATAGCAGCTTTTTTTTTTTGTTTGTTTGTTTTTTAATTAATTTATTTTTATTTATTTTATTTTTTGTCAATGCTCGGCACAAACGCATCAATTGTATTTGATAACGATCTCCCGTGATGATTTCGGTGAGTTTGTACAACTCATAATAAACTGCACCTAGCTGATTGCAGTTCAAGAAGTGTGAAGTGGCTACACTTTCTTCTGGCGGGGAAGCTGCTGATTGTTTGATTGATCATGTCCACGTGAGGGCCAAGATGAACTTTTGTTCTTAAGCCAGCAACTTGACAAAACAAAGCCTCTTGCACGTCTGAATATCGCGAAACTGCACTCCCTGAAAACGCGGGAACCAATAAAACAACGACTTACTGAAATCAATGATACATTTTCATGGGAACACCTTGGAGAAGATTATATATGAAGCGGCCGAGAAAGTTTGGGTTAAAATGTCAGCAAAACGACGAGACTGGTTTGTTGCTGTCAAGGAGATCATTGCAAGAATGAATCGAATCAAATACGAAATTCATGTTGCAATAAAAAAAAAACAAAGGTGTGGGGTTTGATGCTTTCACACCCACACATGGTCATTCAGCGTTCACGTGATAACCCTAGTTTCTTGCGCTAACGCATGCCGATATAAGCCGGGGAGCGTCACGTGTTAAAGCAGTTAGGGTTCTGTCTCGGGCAAGAGCAGACATGTTTATTACATAGCTCACACATACACACGCACACTAATTGTGGGTAGCAATTAATGGCGCAAATTTTTATTTCTCACCAGCATGCACACACAACGCTAAAAAAAACTCCAGTTGGAAACAGGCATTAACAGTATGTACATTAACTTTATTCAAACTGAACTTTATTCAATTTAATCTTCTATCGAACATTTGCGTTTCTCTCCTGACAAAGGGAAAGAACTTTTCTTTCCTTGTTTGATTTGCATGCTTTCAACTCTATGTAACCTTTGTTAATATATTGTTGTTCTGGTTACTTTCGCCTTTTCATGTTTCCTTATTTCCTGCTCTATTCCATGACGCAAGTTACGCCGAGTCGACTCGTAAATATAAATTAGTAATGGACGCTTCGTCCTTCTACAAAGGCTTATCCAAAGAACAACAGTAAACTGAGCAAGGAGTTTAAAGTTGCAGAAGCTCAACGTGTCTTCGAACTATTCAGGAAAAAGGGTAGTCAGAGCTAGCAGATGAAATACACAATGAAGAGAATTTAAATGATGTCAAACAGATGTACTGCTTAATGAAACAACTATTTGACCCCAGATCCACTAAGATCGCTCCTCTCAGAACAGAGGACGGCAATGATCTCCTTACCGATATGGATGGCATGGCTAAAAGATGGCAGAAACACTTTGATGGGCTACTGAATAGGCATTCAAATGTGGACCCTGGGGTTCTCGAGAAAATACTCCAAAGACCTATAGTGGTAGAACGTGACAGCCAACCATCGCTGGGCGAGATTCTACGTGGCATGGAAAAATTAAACACGGGCAAAGCTGTTGGCCCTCCTGTTAAAACATTCCGTAACGGTGGAATTGTGGCGCAGGAGTGCGTGTTCTTTGTACGTCGGGAGTCACCAGTGTAGTGGGGGATGGTTAATGTTTCGTTAATTCGGCCTTGTGTCATACTTAACCGAACTCCCTACAGCTTACAAGTTTTATGCAGTTATAATCATCAGAATTATCAGGTTTTCATCGTTATCAGAAGGTTGGTTGCCAGTTGGAATGTGTGGATTAGTGTAGAAGAGCGGAATAATAAAATATACATATTTAATGTTAAAATATAAATTTATTAAAAGAAAAGAATAACATGAGTTGTAGAAGTTAATGTGCAATTAAAAACATCAAGAAGTTAAGGATAGAGTTTGTACAAAATGTTCGTAGTAGTAATTGTTGAAAGGAGAAAGAGAACAAGGTGCGACCTGACCTTATCTCCGGGTCGATTTGAAGTTGGTTACATTTTAGATGTGTGTCTCTCTTTCGCTGCTCCCATCTGAATCTCTGACGCTGCGAAGTCATTTATGTCGTTTTGAATTTCGCACTGGATCGTTAAGTTCTTTCAAGTCTTAAAAGTCGCTCCCATTAGTCAGAAATCATTTTAACACCTACTTGTGAAATCTGGGTTCGATTTTAAGCGCATGATCAGTTCTTTTTCTAATTGGGAAAAACAGGATTTCACACACCGTTGTAAATTTGTGTAAAAGTAAAGAGTTGGTTCTTAATTAATTTCTCATCCGCTACAGAATACATTATAAGTCAACTTATGCATGATCTTACTGTAAAGGTTTGGAAAGATTGAGAAGTGCTAAAAGACTGGAGGAATGTAATATGATACTTATATATAAGGTTAAAGGTGCCCAGAAAAAAAGTTGTAATTACAGGGGGATTTCTCACCTTTCTTCAGCAGGTAAGATTTTATCCTTTGTTTTAAGATGAAACCAGAGTATAGTTGACAATATACTGCCTGGGTCAATACGGAAGATCCACAGATATGATTTTCACAGCACGTCAAATCTCGGAAAATACCTGTGAATAACAAATGGATCTTTGTCAAATATTTGTAGATTTGAAGAAGGCTTAAGACACTCCTAATCGTGTTGGTCTCTAGAAGATTGTCTTGAAATTGGGTTGTCCCTACTCCATTACTTTCTCAAGATTCTCAAGACCCTAACCCTAACCCTTCCGTGATGATATGGATGTCTGTATCAGTTTTGGCGGTATGCTTACGGGATCATCAAGGCTGAAAATTGATTCAAGCAGGGAGATCTTCTGGTTCTTATATTGTCTTCTATCTACTTTTGCAATTGTACTGTCTGGTGCGTTTGGAGACTGTCATGATGGTATTATAAGATAAACTACAGGGGAAGAAGGGACCAAGAACCTCCCACCAGAATTTTGACTGGCCCCACCGCTTTTATAAGCTTCAATTTATAAAACTGATCAGTCTCTAATTTTGATAAGATTTGTTCTTCGGTACTTTTCCCTCTGCGTTTACTTTTTCATTTAGCTTTTTAAGGACACTTACAGAGGCCAGTTTAAAAGAGAAACAAAATAAAACCGATATAGAAACAGGCATGTTGTTAGGAAGTGAAAGATTTAATAGTCATATTTTCATATCTGAAGGAAGACGTTAATTAGAAATGATGTCCCCCAACTTGCCTATGTATCTACATAGGCAGTCAGTAATTTGTGGCAGAGTGAAAGAATTTTTCAGTAATTTTATCCAAAAAGAAACTGAAGACAATCGGTACCAAGTTCCCAGATGCTGAATTTATAAGTCTCAGAAGTATGCAGACTGGCTCGTCCACCAGCACGAGAGAGCTACATACAGCAGGTGGCTTGAATTGTTTATCAATGGTTTCAACCAAGATTACCAAGCCTTTTTTTAAAATGAACGATCAAGCGAACTCTATCTATCTCTCTCTCTCTCTCTCTCTCTCTCTATCTCTCACATATTTGATTCATCATGACTAAACACAATTATATTTCCAAACATCTTTTTACAAAACATAGCACATACACACACAGGACATTACAACTATAAACCAACACTGCATTATGGATACATTTTTGAATTATAAAAAAAAACAGCGACACCGAAGCAGCCGGAGTGTCTGCAAAAATGCTGAAGTTACATGCTTCTTTTATTAGATTAAATATTTTTTAGTTATCTTATCTATTTAATTTTTTTAAAAACATTTTAGGTTACTTTTCATCAATCTTTTCAAATACTTTTTTTTTTTAAAACAAAAAAATCATCTTAAACTTTGTATTTCTTTAATTATTTCTCATCTTACTCCTTATTTCGCAACTTTTAGTGAATCGGCCAGTCAGAAGGAAGCAATAAATGTCAATCCCAAAAAGCATCATTCATCAGCTAAAACTCGAATACCAGCAGTCAGGTTAATAAAAATAAAATATATCCTTTACTCCTTTTAAAAGCAAAACCATAACGATTAAAAAATTTGGTAAGGAAAAAAAAATATAGTCATTCGCAGACAGATCTGTTTCGCTGTATCAGAGCTCATCACTATATCGATTGCTTTTACCCAGCTTTGAAACCCGACCGAATTGGCGTCAGTCGGTGATTCTACCTGAGCTATGGACGCTCGATAAAAGGAGGCAGACTTTTAGCGTGTTATGTATCACACGTCAGTAGTTGGTGCTCTAATTCATTACTGAATGAGCGATTTTTCAAAGTCTACCATTCTTTCACGGTGTGAGAGCGTATATATATATATATATATATATATATATATATATATATATATATATATATATAACATCTCTCTTAGCAGTTTTGTCAACGTGCAAACAGGCATTTGCAGTTGGCCTAGCGAATGAATGCTTTCATTTTTTAACGAAGTAGTAGCGTAAATTGACTCTGGCCTTTTAAGTAAATTTCTTTGAATATTGATGTAAAATAATTTACATTAACTTTTGAAATTTAGAGAAATTGGTAAAATCGAAGTAATGTATGCTTATTTGATGTTTTGTTTCAGGGTCATGGAGAAATGATATTTAAATTATTTCCTTATTTCAAAATAGATTCTTGATCGCATGGTCGGATTTTGCTGAAAATATAAATTAATTTTTTAGCAGATTTTTTTGTACGGCTGTGGTGCCCCCAGCATTTTGATTGATTTCGTTGCATTTTATTTTCACATGTATTATTTTTTCTGTTTCAAAAACGTTTTGTAGAAGAAAAGATCAGAGCAGACAAATCACTTTTCTGTTAGTATTGATGTTAGTATTAACCTTTTTTTTTGTTTTGAAATTAACTTCTTTTTGCGTTCCAACAGTTTGGCGGTGGGAAAGAATAGATTAGAACTCCACCACTGAATAAAAAGTCATTCCGTTTAATTTAGTGAAGTAACACTTAATACTCAAACTCATCTCTAAGTTGTGTATACGATAATGGTGTGGTATGAAAATGAAAACGCTGCTTGAGTTTACTCCCTCTTCCCAAAAGAATCTTGGCTCCTAAGTGTCTCACTCCACTTGCAGAGTTCCACAATCGCTACTGGGTACAGATCGACTGGCAAGCCTTTCAACATGCGTAGGTTTGCAGCAAGGACAAACGTCTTTTTTAGTTTAGTGCGCAACCTTCTCTATATCGAGGACTGTGATCTGAACGCGCACACAATTCAGCACGCACATGAGTTCTTGAATTGACTATCAGTCATGGAAGGCTTTTGGACTGTCCATCAACTTTGACAAGAAGATAGTGATAATGTATCAGTATCAGCCTTCCACTATTTTGCCGGCTGACTGCCTAAGAAGTTACTTTGATGGGCTTTTATATTTTTTTTCTTAGGCTCAGGTCTGTTTCAATTTTTTGTTTCTTTATGCGGGACTGGTTGCTATTGATGAAAATTCTAGATTGTATTTTTCTTTGAGTATTTTAACTGCGCATAGGCTTTGCATATGGCTTTCGTTTTACTTACAAAGTTCTTAGTTAAGCCTTGGGTTTCGGAGTATTCACATCCGACTAGTGGTGGAAATTTCTATAACATTAATCAGAAGATCTGGTTTTAGGAAGGTTAACAGCTCCCCTAAATCTTATTCTTAATCACAGATGGGTTGGTGAGATGGATGGATGGATGTGTGATGTAATGTTGCTCGGGATGGTGTGTAATTTTTTTTTTTTTTTTTTTTTCTTCAGTGCATAATGAAATTTTAAAAACGTTTTGGGAACTGACTGCGTGTTTGTCTTTTTGGGATTTCTTCTATGGAATATTAGGACGGATAACTCTAAAAGATGAGTAGATCCAGGGTCCTCATTGTTTATATGATCGTTAGACGAGGAATGAGGTGTCGAGTTGGGTGTTGCTTGAAGAGTCTGGAGGAAGGGGCACCATCGTAAAAGATGGTCTGGCCGAGGTACAAGATGACGTATGTGAGCGCGATGGACTCGACTAGTTTCGCCAAGACAGTTTGCAATTTGGAGTACCATGCCGTTTGTCTTGATGACTTGGTAACAAGAACCATTATATTTTCATTTAGAATTATCCACTTGGCAATAAATACTAAAAATAGTATGAAATACATCATTTTTTTTATAAACTGGGGTGGCCTAATAATTATGGCCGGTAGTGTGTGTGTGTGTGTGTGTGTGTGTGTAATAATAAGTAATATATATATATATATATATATATATATGTCGGTTGTTGAAACTATTTCATTAATCTTCTCGACTTTCCATGAACATTGTATGTTTGCATTTGTTGACATTACGATACACTTTCAGAGCAGAGATGGTTATTTACGTAGATTCGAAAATTGTTATATAAGGCTTGATTTAACTTCGATTAGACTATGAAATCATTTGTGATCGAGCAGTCTAAGACGCACCAGATCAATTGGTGGATTCCCCTATGTTGTTAGGAGTCACATGTTCGAATCTTACCGAGTGACACATATTCGTAACAAATTTTATCGTAAATAATCAGGCTGGTAGAAATAAATATACTGTTTGATTAAAAATAGAATATTTACTCAAATACGAGTATCGATTAAAAATAATGTTCAAATAAATTAAATACATACATATACAGGTGTGTGTGTGTGTGTGCGTGCGTGCGTGCGTATGTATTATGTATATAATTTCATGTTGTAAACAAGTGTTACGAGGATGCATTTTTATATATATATATATATATATATATATATATATATATACAATATTAATGTCTAAAAAGTTGTAAGGGGGTCATTTGAGTCTTACTTGTTATCACAAAAAAAATTTCAATTCATGAAGTAATCGTAAAAATAAGGAAATTAGAAATAGAACGTTTTGAAAAATGCTAGAATGTCCGAGAAAATTCGAGTAAAATCTCTAGAATTCTAAAGGATTCTAGAATATGCAAATTAGGTCTTAGCCCCTATAAAAATGGGTTTTGCGAAAAGAGTAGTCAGCTGTTAACAGGATTTGCTGACATTATCAACTCTGGCCCGATACCTGGATCTGTGGATCCAGCCGATAGAATCTCTAAGAAAAGTTGCCGACCAACTAAAACCTGAAAGAGAACCTCATGGAACTTCATGGGTAAATAGATATTTTTGACACTTTCATTGACCAAACTAATAACTCTTTATATACACATTTGAGGATTTCCAAAATGTATAGCACTTAAACTTCTTTGCTATCTTAACTGGGTAAAGATATTTGACACCTTCCTTCCCTTCTTAACACTTTGCCTGCCCGTAGTAAACCGTTTTTCTTTTTGAATGCAAAAACTGTATATTTATAAATATTTTATTTAATGTTTTGGTAAATTAAAAATTTGTTGTGATTTTGGTTAATCAAATATTTTTTCTTTTTATACATGTTTCAAATCAGACAGATTAATTTAACTTTAAATTTGCTAATTTTTCACAAACAACCTGTCACAGAAATATTTTATTTTTGCAAGATTTTTAAAACCGAGAATTAACTTTTGTTTACAAACTTATCAAAATTTGAAAAATGACCGCGAAAATAAAACTTCACAAAAAATTTTTAATTCCAGTCAATATAATCATTTCAAATACATCAGAGCATCTTGATGGAAATAGGATGCTGAATAATTATTTAGCTTTCAATTAAAGCTAAAACGGAAACTTCAAGAAAGTTTTCTTTCATTTATTGAAATTCGCTTTAAAACGTAGGTATCGAAAATGAGTGAAAGTGTGTGTGTACATTTTATTTATATATATATATATATATATATATATATATATATATATATATATATATATATATACACACACACACTGACATGTCTCTGTGTATCTCTTTATATCTCTATTTATATTTCTTTATCTATATCTCTATTATCTCGATTTTTATCTGTCTCTCTATCCCTCTATCTTGGTCTCCCATGTATATTTATGTCTCCATGTTTTTTATCTATCGGTATCTCTCTCAATCTGTATCTCTCTCAATCTGTATGTGCGCGCACACACACATATCTATCTTATATATATATATATATATATATATATATATAGTGTGTGTGTGTGTGTGTGTATTTGTGTGTGAGAGAGAGATAGGTTGTCGAGCAAGGAGTTTGCCAATGATTGCCGTAAGCTGCCAATTCGAGGTGTGTCGACTGACTGCTCTGTACAGAATAACTCCAAACTGTAATTAATATATGGTTGATGTACAAGATCAAGAAGTAATCGGGTGAGCTATGTCCTTAGACGAGAAATTAATTGCAAAAATAAACCCAAGATGAGAAAGCCGTGTATATACAATTTTGTTTGTACGTATATACGTGTGTGTGTGTGGTCTCCTATATGGCGGTGTGTATGAGGTTTCAAATGTCCTTCACGCATAAAAAAAACTGGGTCGGTAATGTTCATAAAATATGCTTACCTGAAACAAATTAAGTCTTTTGAAATGTGTTTGGGATACTCTTTAGCTATAAATATCATATACAGCTACTAATATAGCTTCGTTGGTTATTCATTATTAAGTTTCATATCCTTCCAAAGACAATTTTATCATCTGAAACGTCTCAGCGTCTCACAAGATGAAGAAATATAAATACGCTTTGATATTTATGAAGAAAAAACATAGAATATTTTCTTTAAATAATTTTTGCTTATCCTCCTTATTATAATAAAGACCGTTGTGTATTTATTTACACACGAATATATATATATATATTTATATATATATATATATCCATACCTTCTGTCACGCTGAGAGCGCACGCGCGTTGGGGGTTCAGTTCATTTTCTGTACTGCTGCATATTAAACTTTACTAACAGTTATGAAAGCTCTTGCCATGTTTTTTGCAATAATTATGTCGCCGAGTAGTGAAGAAATATATATATATATATATATATATATATATATAAGAATAATGTGCGAGAAGCCGCGAACATTTTGTTTAAAGTATAGATTTATTGCTGTTATTACTATTGTTTTTTGTACGATATGTGTTCATAATGGTATTTGTGTCACTACACGTTTTTAGTCTAAAGTTGACTTTCTTTAGGCGAATCAATTTGTGACTTTACGTATCGAGATCCGTGTTTTTCTGATAGGCAAAATATCGTGTGTGTGTGTATATATATATATATATATATATATAAGTGGTGTGCAGGTCAGAAAGTTCATATGCGTGTTTATTTTTTTATTTTTTTATTTATTTTCTTATCACATTCGCACGTTTCTGAAGTCAGTCACCTTTCGTTGACCATAAAAATGCTTTTACACTGACTTGCGAAAATTTATTTTATCTTTATACTTCAAAATGTTTTTCAGCAATTTTGATTCAGTTCTACTCTACGGGTCATCTAGTTCTTTTTGTTGTCTTTGGAATACTATTTTTTTTGCAATGGTTCGATTTTTTTTTTTTTTTTTTAGCGCGTTCGAATTTAGTGTGTCTGTGAGTGTCTTAGGTGTTTCATGTTTTGTTGAAGGAAGGCTTTTTTTTCTTTGCGCATTCATCCCATTTTAAAGCATAGATTACGTTTTTAGAGTTTCAGGTTCAGATTTGTTTTTATTTCGAACTAGAAGTGGTTTCCTTCTATTATGTTGCATACCCCACATCTTTTTTGTTGCATTTTGTGACCACCTGGGTTGTGTGTTGCTTGAATTTTAATGAGGTTTTTAAAATTTGCGGGTTGGCGTTTGCTTTTAACTATTTTAGTTGTCTTTAAGATTTCCTTTATTTTATCATTTTTGTTGATTTATTCTATCTTTTTAAATAATTCTGGGTTGTTATTGTTGTGTGTGGAGACGTATGCGAGAATGTGTGAGTTTTTTTTTTTATGTTTTCATTCCGGAGAGATTCTATCTAAAGGTATTTCTTCTGCCAGTTAGAAACCCTTGGGGTATCCTCTTATTTGTAGTGTTTTTCGTCGGGTACAATTGTGCAAATTCGTCGTGTTAAGAAATAGGGGATGGATTTTAGACAATTTTTAGAGTGGTGACACCTGAAATGGGGGGGGGGTATTTTTGCGTGTCTGATTTATGGTAAATATTTGATGTAATTATTTTGATTTTTATGAGTATGTCTAGGAATGACAATTCATTATAGATATCTTGTGTGAACTTAATTTTGGTGCAAGTTTTGGAGTGGATTGTGTAGCTTATTTATGTCTCTCCATAATATATAATATAATAAATTTCACGGGGATTTCCTAACATTGTCCTCAAAGCCACAACGATTATAGCATGACCGCCATATTTTAATTTATTTTTTTTTTTTACGCTTGTTTACTTATACAAGACCCAAGATAAACTCAATGTAAAAGTTTACTAAATGAGGTTGTATAGGCGTACAGTGAGGAAGCAAGATGTTCATATAATGCCGATATGTTGGATAGATAGCAGTTTACCCTACACTTGAAAAAGGTTAAGATTGCAGCGATCAGGAAAGCATTCTCCTGGGAGCTCTTCCCATGATGTAGCAGTTCTGTTATAAAGGAACATCCTATCACTCTCCGACAATTGATTTGCCGAAGAGATTAAGTATTGAAGTAAGGAAGTACGAGACAATTCGACTTCCGCAATATTTATTTTTGTATTAACTATAAAAAAATGTGGCACAAGGCCAAAATGGAGATGGGGGGGGAGGCTGGTCTTCAACTGTCTTAACATTATACCTAGCTAGACTCAATCACTGACCCAAACATTCCGCAGTATTCCTTGCACCAAAACAACTTTCATACTCACCTTTCTTAAAACGTACACCATAATACCTCAATGTCTCCATGAAATCCTAACTAGCAACCTTATATGTACAATTTTTGTTTGTAGGGGACGGAATTATCAATTTAAAATACCCCAATAATTATTTACGTGCAAAACAACTATATACAAGAAACTAAACAAAATAGTGTTGGTAAAGAACCCCCCACCCACAAATCCTTCCGCTCCCATTCCGTCTTGACTTACCATTTATGAACTCTCTGTTACTTGTACTTTTGCGTACAATAAGCTGTTATTTGTTTACCCCTTACGTGTTGTGTAAATCTTTCCACTCGGAATTTACCTTGTTACTTATATCGTTCCCGTGATATAACAAGTTCTAAGGAAGAAGCTGTCTCAGTCTAATTTCTTCCTTACCAATGGAATACGAAAGAAATGAAGATGAACCAACACAATGGACATTGCGTGGCGGGTCTTAACTGTTGAAGGCCTAGATGGATGGAACCAAGGAATGGATTTCAATCAAAACATCTGCCACGAAAGTTGGGCTAGAGTAGAGATAGGCTAGTAAAATTTCGATTATGTTAAAGAGGCAACAGGATGGAAAACACTCACAACGCTTTGAAATCTATGGATTAAACAGCCGGGTAGATTGGGTTCTATAGCCTTGGTTAGCAACCAGTTTACCGCAGTAAGAAACGGCAACCTACTGCAGGAAAATCTTCTGCTTAGTCAGTAATGAATCGAAAAAGACATATTCACCCAGCGTGTATCATGTATGGCACTTTACTGACACTCTGGAAAGTAAAGGTTGGATAGTTCTAGCCTAGATGTGGCAGACATACTCAATTTTTGGCCTAATGTAGCCTTTGTAAAGATACAATGTGACATAACGTCAATATTTTCTGGAGAGTTAAAAGGAAGCAATCATTTTCAAACATCTTTTAGCAATTATTTACATTCACTGTTGCATTCACATTCACACTAATGCCCTTGGAAAAGTCAAGAATTCATCTATAAGTTAAATAACCAAGTAGACTAAGCTCTCGAGTAATGACAATTCTGAATTCAAAACCGTGGGGAAGTGAACGAAAAATCAAATTTTCAAATTCATAGATAATAAAAAGTAATCTGTGGAGAGTCATGATCGCGTACGAACTGAAGAGAGACGACATTAAAATAAATGCTTCATTAGTGAATTGTTACTTATATGATTATGAGCTGGTCGAACATTGCTTAACTCCATTAATCAAATAAAAACCCACCTCCAGCGTATTAAGATTAGAAATCAATGCATCATCAATTTCTTTCCTTCGTAATCTTCCCTGCTAGATAATACTGACAAGACACCCAGCACTAGAGTTCAAACAAGTTCAGAAATGTGACGTAACTATTTATAGAGATTTGACCTTGAGAATTTCCTAGATGCAAGATTTGATATATGGGAAAGAGGGGGAATTAACATGAATTGATGCAATGATTCGTTTTCCAATACATTTTAATAGATATATAACATAATGTGAATATTTGATGAGATTTAATATTTAAAACGTAATAGTTGAAAATCGAAAAGGAACTCGTGATATTGGCTTATTGTATGGAATACAAATGGTGCCATCAGTCATAAATCTCGATTGACTATATTACTAGTGATATCACTGTTTATATCTAAGACAGAGAATCGAAATTTGTACCTTCTGCGAATGTGAATAATTTTTTTCACCAATGTGAGTTGTAACGGATATCGGCTCGGCATGAAACATTGGAGAGCCGAGTCCAAATTCCAGTCGGGTTCGTTACACACACTTACGTGCAAATACCATTGGGGAAAGGTATGAATCCATCTCTTCTCCTCCATTTATGGGTGAATCAAGTTTAAAATCTATAACACGTTCTACCTGTGGTACTCTTTGGTTTACAGTTTATCAACTGGATCTCTACATCATTAAAAGAAAATCGAAACATTCCAAAAACAATGCGATGTGGTTTCTGACAAATCATAGACTGTCCAAACACACAAAAATCAAAAAATTTCTGTAAGTCACGGAGCTAACTCTTATCAGATCCATCGTCAAAAGCAAGGCCCTGAAACCGAACAATCATAATGTGGTCTAAGCAAAATTTGCCTCAAAGGGATAATAAACGGAAGGAGTAGAGGTCACCAGCCTAAACGATGGCGTGATAGTGCACACGAATGGACAAAACTTGACTTAAAACCATTGAATACAGCGACCCAAGATGACCAGTTATGGCAACAAATATCTCGTGTTAATGCTCAATCTACGCAGGCGGAGAAAGAAATCAATGATAAAATACTATTTTTATTTCTTAATTTTTATTTTACAAAAAAAATGTTATGACGTAGATTTTTTGGAAAAATATTTCTATAAATAATGTAAGATACATGTGTAAGATAAAATTTTGAATTCGTGCAGCTAGCATCAAAGCATGTCTAATGTAGAAAATAACTGTTTATAAAATATAGCGATTTTTTTTTTTTTTTTTTTTTTTTTTTTTTTTTTTTTTTTTTTTGTTGATTAAATTTTAATAATCACTTCTTAAAGAAAAAACGACACCCTTAGATCAATGGTGTCTTCGGACGATTCAAAGTATTTCTTTTGCGAATTCAAATTACTTAACATTACTTTTAATGAAAAATCAGCGACAACTTATTCAAGGTCCTTAATGACCTTCAATAAGTTGTCGCTGATTTTTCATTAAAAGTAATGTTTTATTTACAAAAATTAGTAAGAAACATATCACTGAAATTATTGACCATCGTTAGCCACTTTTTCCCCATCATTCTGTTAGCACTTGAACTCCACGTCGGAAAAACGACACGTCTTTTGAGGCTAACCACGAGTCGACCCTTTTTTGGTATCGTCATAAGAATGAAAGTTCTGCTTAGCCAGGCCATGTGCCATCGATGGTAATAAGTGATAATCTGACGAGGCAATGGCGGGTGGGGTAGAACTTCCCATTTAAGCGTTTACAGGTAGGTTTTCACCAGTATTGCAACATGTGGCCTCGCGTTGTCACGTTCACTTTGTTGTGTTTCTGCTCATATAGCGGCCGTTTTTTTTTTTTTTCTCTCTCTCTCTTTTCTCAATTCAGTACCCGGCTCAAACGCATAGTCGATAGCAATTCCCCGTGATGATTTCGATGGCTTTGAGCAGCTCATAAGAAAATTACACCCAGTTTATCTTACCAAATACAGCACAGAAGCTTCAAACCATGGATATTCGGCTTTGCCGCTGATGCTGAAGCATGGCCGAGCTAACCTCACGATTTCCTACGTTTAAGATTATCGTAGTGTATCCACTTTTAATCGCCGGTCACGATACGATGCAAAAAAAATTTCCTTTTTTGCCGTTAAAGCAGCTGTTTACACTTTTGACAAGACGCCATTCACGTTTCTCGGCTTCAACTCGGACGGCACACAATGTCCTTGCTTTTGAATCATTTCTAATGCTTTCAAACGTTTCGAAACTGTTGTGTGATCAACTCCTAATCAATGTGCAAGTTCAGCTTGCGCCTTACATGAGTCTTCATGAAGTAATGCCTCCAATTCGTCTTCAAACCTTTTATGCGTGCCAGAGCGTTCTTTATCTTCGACATCAAATCCATTATTTTTAAAGCGTCTAAAACGTTGTTTCCGACAGAGCATGGTGGCCGTAAGTTTCAACAAGAAAAGAATTCTTTGTGCTTTAGCTGCAAATTTCTTTTGAATAAGTTCTGGGAACGCCATCTGTTGGAAAACAGCGATAACTTATTCAAGGTCCCAAAGAAAACAATTGCAATGTTCTAAACATTAATTTAAAACAGTGCTCAATATGGAAAATAGAACAATGAATATTATTAATTATACTTTAGAGGTAGTTAATAATGATGGTAATAAACATTTTATTGAAAAAATAAAAGGAAGTAGTGTTTCTTTTTTTATTTTTTAATAAAACCTTTTTTACCATCCTTATTAACTACCTGATGAGACACGGTTTTTTCAATGACAAAAACAAAATTTAGTTTTGTAGTTTGTACATTTTTTAAGTATAATTAATAATATATATATATATAACTTATAAATCCAAATTGTAGTTGGGGAAGCTAACATATTTTTTTGGTCCCCCACAAAAAAACAGCATAAGATGTGAAGTGCATTGCAACAATCACAGTATGTAAACTCACTCAACAGCATCTCATTGCCGAGTGAGTAATCTTAGAGGTAGGTATGTTCACTCATGCGCAGTGAAAATCTCTGATTAATATCCAAGTTACATCAAACACACCCACCTGTTTTACAGGTATCAAAAAATACTTTTGCGAACATTTTTTTGTGTGTGTATTAAAGCATTTTTTGTGTGTGTATTAAATGGCGTGTAAATCAGTGGTTCATGTTCTGACCATGAAATTCCTGTTTGAATCTCACTGGGCGATTTGTGACTTCTTGATGTCAACAATCTGGGAAGGTAATCACAGCATGCTTTGGAAAATGCCTGGAAAATCATGCCACAGGTAGATCTAAGTGAAAGTGAACAGAGGAAACTTTTGATGTCACAAGTCATTGTGATCAAGAGTGTGAACGTACTAGCATTGTTCAAACTGCTAATCATGACAGATTATGCACTTTCATCTAGAATTTGTAACTAAATCTTTTCAGTATAGCTGTAGTATAAACTAAAGTTGGCTCTGTGGGTGTTGTACAAATACAAATGTGATGAACTGCCCTGTTGGGTATGCTTGGAAAACTAGAGTAGGCAGCCATTTCGTGTGTGTGTGTGTGTGTGTGTGTGGACATTGAAGTCAACACCCAGTGGTAATGGTCTGTTTCAGACTATAAATCTGTCATGGCCTGATGATTGTGTTTAAGCATGAAATACTGTCGCTCTCAGTGTCCATTTTTATATATTCACTCTCTGACTTTAATTCATAAATATAGCATACCTTAAAAGTATAATTTTATCATATATATATACACACACACACACATTTCAAGTACATAGATAAATATTTTTCTGGGGTTAATATAACAGGGCTATTCTACATACATTAATAATTATCCTACATCAATAGCAAGACTCTGAGTTTTGTGCACTATGCAACCATTAGGTGCTTAAGAACTGACCAATCTGGTATTTGTTGTTTGTGACAGTTATATATTATAATGCTGGGATGCTATTTTTAATTATATAATTTTTTATATATATATATATATATATATATAAGTAATTCATCGAATTTTATTAGACCTCAACAGAATGCAGAAAGCACTGGACGGCCGTTTTGTCTTATATTTGGGACTCATCAGCAGTGCGCATCCACTACCAGGAAGTGAAACCCAGACAGTCTTGGTTATTAAGCTAACGTCATACCAACTGTAACACAGGCTCCGGTGACAAAGAGGTTACAAATTAAACTCTATAAAGCACAGCTAATTCACATATTCTGTGGTGGAACGCATCCAAGTTCCTTTACCCATAGGACGGTGCCTCCCAGAGCCACGACTACTCTCACCAAGCCACTCACTCCAGAGCATTATAAAATAATTAAGTAATCAACATCCAGTGGTAATGGTCTGTTTCAGGTTATACATTTGTCATGGCCTGATGATTGTGTTTAAGCATGAAATACTGTTGCTCTCAGTGTCCACTTTTCTATATTCACTCTCTCTGACTTTCAATTCATAAATATAGCATACCTTAAAAGTATAATTTTATCATATGTACATGCACTCGAGTACATAGATAAATATTTTTCTGGGTTTAATAAAACAATGCTCAATGTAATATAACAGGAATATTCTGTATACATTAATAATTATCCTATGTCCACAGCAAGGCACTGGGTTTCGTACACGATATGCAACCATCAGGTGCTTAAGAACTGACCAATCTAGTATTTGAATGTTTGGTATTTGTTCTTTGGGGCAATTATATATTATAATGCTGGGATGCTATTTTTTAATTATATAATCTAATTTAAATATGTACAGTGCAACCCGGAGATAAGAGTTGTCGGGACCAGATACAAATTCTCTTATATCCGGGTTTGGTCTATTTTATATACATTTCCTCAGGCTCAAATTTGGGGCCAGAGAAAATCTCTTATATCTGGGGTTTCTCTTATATCAGGGTCATACTGTATGTCATTTAAAATAATGCATTTCACTGCTACAAATTGTGAGTCAACCAAAGCAGAACCAGGATTGAATGATATGCATATCAGATCTTTGAAAGATGTCATTTATATTGCATTTGTTTTTAATTGAGAAAACTTCAGAAAAGAAGGAATTTGGGTTCCTTGTGAGCTTTCACTTGAGAACTGAGCAAAATAATCCACCATTTTTAGCAGCCTTTTAACTGGGGAATAATAACTCTTAATTTTTTTTTTTTCATTCCATTGTGATATGATAAAAAATAGGTTTGCACATCAACAGAAAAACACAAGCACGATGGTTATCACTAAATGAGAAACCAATACAAATATCGCAGGTCAGTACTCCATCCACAGATGTTTTGCTTTGTGTCCAATGAAATAAGTCGTTCTTTTTGAGCTAGAAAGGACATCACTGCAAATATTTAACACCAGCAACTACTTGATCAGGTAAATGAAGTGTTGTTGAAAGTGTTCTGCATTTATGAGCAGGAAAGGTGTTATTCTCTATGACAATTCGAGAGCCTACACTTCAAATCGAAACCAAGAGAAAGTAAACTCGTTACAATAAAAAGTTCTTCTGCATCTTCCATGCACAAAATTTAGGATCTACAGATTTCAATCTGTTTTGATCACTAGAACATTTTGCAAATGACAAAATACTCAGGAATAAAGTTGAAAAGTCTTTCAGAAGTTTTTCAGGGAAAAACCCACAATTCTTTAAACATTGAATTGAAAATTTGTCTTTCAAGGGATACAGTGATTGCATTAAATAATATTTAAATAAATTTAATACTTCTTTGTTATTTCAGGTGAAATGGTTTACTTCTCAAAATTAGACCAAATATCACAATTTTGAAAGACTTTCTGTCAAAGCTGAGAACTATTCAGCATTTGCATGTATCCTGTACATGCGCAGTTGCCTGTTAGACTTAGTTTTGTCTACCATAATAATTGGGTTAGCTCTGAGAATTGAACTCTATACACTATCAAACAATTTCTGTCAAATTAGAATGATAAATATCACTTTTCAATAGGCTCAGAAAATGTGCATGTGTGTGTTTTATTTTATATACATACATCAACTATTTAGGTTGGTAGATATAAAACAGATACCATTTAATAATACAAATATAAGTATCCATTAAAATGATGTTTAAACAAATAAATTAAAAATGTCGGATTTAATACATTTCCTAAATAAATTGTCTTTGTTTACATTAGGATACAAAATGGAACAAATGTGTATATGTTGTACTAGCAGTGTTGCTCGGGTGTAATGAAAGCTTTAAAACTAATCCATGGTCCTGGAGCTCATACTCTTTGGATGTTGGCACGAAAGACTAAAAAGCAATAGATGTTTCCAGTTAAAGTAAAACCGTAGACTGAAAGAAAATGAATGGATGTAAGTCAAATTTTGATTTGCTGGTATCGATATCAAATTTTCTGCACTATTGTAAGAACTGCAACCTTGAAACTTCTGAATATCGTTTCTTATGTCTTTGTCTATGAGTGTATCAAATTTGATTAAAATCGGACCGCTCCTTCTATAACCCGATTTTTTCAATAATCGATATTTATTGGGGGTACCTCAACACAAAACCTAGCTAAGAACACTCGCAGATGCTTATAGTACAACTGTGTAAATTTTCAAGAAAATTGGTTCAGCCATTTCGGAGTCTATAAGTAACGGACACACGGACACACACACACACACACACACACACACAAAGTTCCATTTATAAATAAGTTTAGATATCAGGAAAGATATGTATTCAAAAGCACTATTTGAGCTTTGTTTGATAAGGTCTTAAGGGGGGCTGAGCAGTGTAGTGTAAGACACATCAGATCTAATGACAGTTGCACCCCGCCTAGGGGATGCAGATTCAAATTCTTCCGGAGGACACATATTTTTCTAACAAGATTTCTTGATTGTTCAGGCCAGTAGATGTAAATAAATATACAATTTAATAATAAAAAAATGGTGCATCTATTCTAATATGAGTAATTTTTTAAAATTAATGTTTAAACAAATAAATTTAACACATGTTAAATAGTAGGGTAGATTGGGATTTTTAGCTTTGCTTGACAACCTACCTAGAGGGACAATTTTGAATAATAATAATAAAATCTGAGGAGATATGTCTGGACAATTCGTAGCAGAGTTCTCCTGTTTTCTTATATAAGTTTTTTTTTTCCAAAACGTTTAGCTGTTCTGCACAAGTGACTAGCACAATTTCAACTTATACCTTTTTAAAAAAGTACAAATCTGCTTGTCTGTATACTGTCCTATCACAATGTTTTCTTTCTTATCATCAAATCATAAGGCAGGCCCTCACATGAAGCCCTCTCTCTCTCTCTCTCTCACTCACTCACACACACACATTAAAAATAATTGTTGTTGCTCCTTACCACATGATGCTACTCAGTTTCACTTGTGAGGCAATCAGACATAAATTTCTGCACTTTGAGTAGCATAACAGTAAAGAACAACGATATTTTTAAAATAAATATCTTTTCTGTTCTTTTACATCATTCATTGTACACTAATATATATATATGGAGTGTTTTTACCCCATAAATATAGCTAATTTTATACATTAATATAATATCACTAAACATTTGACTAATATCATCAGTTACACTAATACAGTCTCTGACGTGTGTATGATATATACAACAAAATCCATCTTATTGGACTAAAGCAGGCCAAGTTATTAAAAGTACATTTCTGTGCTAAATCCTAAGCAGCTAAGATAGTGGTTAACCTAAATTCTCACTCACTCTTTTGTCAAAGGTGGCATATCAGTGAAAAGACCTTTGGCTAAGATATCTGAGACAGGATACAGACAAGATGGTTGTGCATCTTAAAAAGTCATAAGCTGAAATTGTGCTGGTCACTTGATCACCACCTCTGCATGCCCTTCTCTCATATCAGAAGTTTATAGCAACTCTTCTAAAATTTCTTAAAGCTAATTTTATAAAGAAGGAAATAGGGAAAAAAAGATAAGTTATTTCTGGTTCTGTATGCTCTCATATTAAACTGGTTTAGCAAATAACAGCATAAGCACTATTTTTGTTGTTTTTTATGACATAGAAGTCCTTATCCAAATCAGTGATGTTGGAGAAAAGATGGACTGAATTTCTGAAAATAGTAGCAGCTATTTAAAAAGAATCTTGGAGAATAATGCAATTGTTTAATGATCAAAAAAAGTTAGTGAGTTTTTTGTGAACCTCCAAAACTCTAGGTGGCCAGAGATTGATCTCTCTGGTCCCTCTTCTGACCAAGTTCTAACATCTCAGTGTGTGTGTGTTGGGGTGGGGGACTGGCTGGTAGCATTCAATGCTTCAAAAACCAAAATACTTAAATGCCGTTGTCAATCAAACCCTGAATAATCACTAATCATGATTAATGGACGTTCCCTCAGGGAGTCCCCATGCTTTGAGCACCTGTGGGGCCTTAAACTTAACCCAGCCACTCCCGGACTTGTGCATTACTGTAAAAAAGAAAAAAAAAGTATCTCACTTACAATGCCGTAAATGTAGATTTTTATAACTACTAGTAACCGTAAAAATAAACGTTTTTTTTTTGTTTGTTTTTTTTATATGTGCTATGCACACATTTTCACCGACATTAGGAAACTTAATCAGTTAATCAATCCTAAATTTAGCTAGTTATACTGAGCATTAATGGAAAACAATTAATTGTAATTGTATTAATAATTTTCCTGGTCGGAATATTTATAAATAATCCGTACCCTTTCATTCGCTAACCCTAAATATTATATTGAGTGGGCGTAACACCGTAAAAGCTGACACATCCCGGAATGTAATGAAGAAGGCATGAGAAGGGATGGTGATAGATTTACTTGCATCATGAAATGCAATATGTCTGACTGTAAAAATTTAGGAGCATTTTATTTTTTTCCTTAAAAAAAAAATAAAACAATAAAAAAAATTTCCTTATGCGTAAAAAAATTACTTGACAACAGAGCAGTCCTTCAACCGTCATTTATTTATTTTTTTTACGCATAAAGTTGGAGGTGTGTTTTTTAGTCATGTGACCGTTTTGTCGCCAAACAAGAGAAAATAGGCTTTTTGTGCAAATTGAAATTTTGATTTTTGTAAAATGCAATAATACTGCCCAAATTGGTTCACTTCATATTCGCAATAAAATCTGGTTGCTCTTTTATGTATTTTTATTGAAATGTCCGTAAGCTTTTATTACGGGTCAAGGTGCTTCTTCTGCTTGTTGCATGTTGTTTAAGCTAGCTCTGTTAGTTGGGGAAGCAAGCAGCTTTTTAATTCGAGGAAACTGTAAATATTACTATTAATGTCTCAACATGACTGATATGTTCTTTTCCTTTATTTTTTTTTTACTTAGATATTCACCGTTTATTGTGATAACATCATCATGAAATGTGTTTTATCCGATAAACATTTTCTTTTAATGGTTTGTATTTCTTTATGAAAAGGAAAATGCTACTCGAATATAAATACAATTCCTTTTCTTCCCACCTCTCTTTTTGTGTGGATCTCTTTCTTTAGGCAATCATAAATTAATAAAATTTTATAACTTATTCAAATCAATTATTCACATGACTGTAAAACATGAAGAGTTCAATAGTCCGACACTAAAAAACTGAACAATTCTTGGAATTGGTTTGAATCTTTTAATGAATTTTTAAACAAAAAATACAATTAAGTTAGATTTTTGGGGGAGATTTAATTTTAAGTTACTTGTTTAATGTTTTGTTTATCAAACATCTTTTTCTTGTAGCTATTCATTGTTTCAAAACAATAGACGATTAAATGCAATAAATTCAAATAGTTAGTGGGTTGACATAAATGAAGTAGTAGTAGTTTTTCTTCAGTTAACATTGCCAATGGCCAGTCACGTAGCAACTCGCACATTAAAACATTCTTATTGAGCTTATTCAATTTAATACGACTTAATACAATTGTAAGTCAAGTTTCACAAGATAGCATTTCAATGGGAATAAATAGAACATTATGGTTTTTTATTTGAATACGCCCATCTTGACAACAACATTGGATAATCAATAAACAATTGAGTTCAAGTCAAGCAAATCAGGTGTATTTGGGAAAGAAGACTAAGCTTTCTGACCGAACAGAACTACAAGAGAGCATTTTTAAAGTTTTTCATATTTGAGAAATTTCTTTTTCACTAAAATCTAAAAAGAAAAGCATGAGAATAATAAAAATAAGACGCAATTCGCAAATATCAATAAATCTAAATGCAATGTTAACCTCAATAATTTTTCACATTAGCATCATTAATCATTATTCATTTAAAAATTTATGAAATAGCAACAAAAAAATGTCTTTTCATTTTTCAATCACAAATTGTAAATTGACAAACATTGTTAAAACGAAAATTGAAATTAGGTTAAAATATAGAAAATAGTGCTATAAATAGAATAGATAATTATCCTAATAATACCGCAGACGATGAAAAACCTGCATATTTCAGTTGCTGATGAGTAAATATGTATGTGTGTAAGTACGTATGAAGATATGTAACATAGATAAGTAAAATGTTATACAAAAAACAAGCAGCAGCAGCAGTCATTATTTCTCTTTACAGGGAACGGATTTTAGGCTTACACCGTTATTGAAAATGAGGCTGCAGGGAGGCTGTAGTGGATGGAGGTGGGAGTGTTTGCTACTACTTCCGGATCCGGTTCAATCAGGTGGAAGAGATTCAGCATGGCCGGGGAGGAGAGTGAAAGAAAAAGAGAAGAATAATTGTTTTCACAAGAGGAAGAAAGCGAATAATAATGGGTGTTACCCTTTCTTTTCTACTAAACTATTTCCTCCCCTCTTTTCTCTACGCCTTGTATTTAGGAATACATTTTATTTATCATTGAGGTGACGTATCACATGCTATAAGCAGTTAGGTTGAGGAGAAAGAGAGAGGAAAAAAAAAACCACCACCTCAACAAACATTTCGTTTACAAAGAAATGAGAACCCAGCTGACTTCTCTTGTTCTGTATTCCCAGGGAATGAAAAAAATTCTCTTTTGATTGTCGTTTCAAAAAAAAAAAAAAAGTGAAAAATAATCTGCTTTATGTCAATTCTCGGGTATGAGAGGGGTGTCGAAAAATGTTCGTTTAACTGCGTTTTTTAATGACTCCAATAGTTGCAGGACTGAAGTATAGCAGTTCAACATTAAATAATTTTTAGCCATACATTTATCATTTATAAAGTTTCCATCTTTTTTATTTCTATTAAATAGCAGATACGTACTTGCTTGACTATATAGCTTCTAAAATTAGTTCTTGTACAACCGTCATTTAAAACTAATTTTTAGTTCTTTTAGAGTTTGTTCTTAATCTTACATAATTAATTCAACCAAAAAAGAATGAGAAAAAAATCGGACGAAAATCCATTTACTGCAAGACAGTTTAAACAAAATTCATTGAGTACTAAGTGTAAAAAATGTTTCAACAATTTTATTTATTTTTACCTTTCTGCGACCTTCAGATGTTTAGTTCAACAACTGCGTATATTACTATTTTTTTTTTTAATTTTGTATAGTCACCTTAATGTAACTTTGATCGAATAAATATAAAATAAGTCGTAAAAGGGTAAGGGAGGATGTAGTTTTGTAAGTGTGAATTACATGAATAAAAAATATTCATGGTAACATTGGCCATATAAGTAGGTCACACGAACGATATTATTATATTATAAAGTTTAACGAACGTCTAAAGATATAAATATATTCTTAGCTTCTCTTATAGTTGGTAGAATATAACAAGATATTTTTATATGGGCTTGTTTTTGTTATTTACAATGCATCCTCCATGTTTCCATTTTCGTTAATGACATCACTGTTTAAGTGTTATTTTCCTTACCATCCCACTCATCGGATTTTTGTTTTTTAAACAGTTTAATATTTTGTTTTAGAGGTTGCATACACGACAGTTTTTAATATTTTGGTAATAATTTCTGTATTTATGCATTGTAATTTCTAAAAATCGATAATTTTGTTATGCGCAAGAAACGAATTTTAAAAATATGTAACTAACTAAAAAAAAAAAATTAACAAAAAGCATACAAGACTACAAGGGTCTTTCTTTATAATAATTTTTTAATTTATTATCTATTTTATTGTTTTAGAGTTAGTCAATCTTCTTGTACGACTTGATTCATTTATTAGTTTTTTATTTTTGTTTTTTGTTTTTTAAAGAAGTTAGGGGTTGAAAATGCACAGGTATACGACTCTAGTAAAAGTGACTTCAAATTAAAAATGGCTTTAAAAATGTCCTTTTGTTAAACCTATTTTTCTACGAGCGTGGAAAAATGTCAGAAGCCGAAAAGAATAGATTTCTTCTCTTCTTTCCAACAATAATGTAGTTCCCCCACCCGCGGCAAATTGTTGGCGATTTTATCATGATAATCGCATTCAATTTCATCCAGGGTTGGGGGGCTAAAGGGAGATAATCCGCGTTGTGTTTTAAAGAAAACAGGAGTGAACAACTCGGAAATACAATTGTGTACTTCAGGGCATAGCTCGGTTGCTAGGGCATTGGATTGTATATCACGAGGTCAACAATAATCGTTGATACAAATTGATGGTATTCTTGACTACTGCAATTTCCTCAATGTTATCAAAAGAATTAATTTAAAATATCTTTCCATGAATATTGTATAAAAATTAATAGAATATTTTTCTGTACAAATGGTAGATTCAGTGATTGATAATTTGATTTGAATATTCAATTTTTGACTAGGACCGGTGCAAGGGTCTCGTGCACCCTCTTGAATCTATGATACAAGGTCCCCACTACTCTGTTTTCATAAAGTAATATCCATGTAAAATACAACTTTTATTGTAACCTAATTATATACAGTTATGGACGATATATTTACATATAGCCTATTATATAGGTGAACAATTCAACTAGAAAAATGAATGGAGACACGTCATACTCATAACTCGGACACATTCCATAAATCAACAAGGTTTTGTGGAAAATTTTATCAAATTTAATTTTATTCTACTTTTATTGAATAATTTTAACGCATTTCAACACTATTATAGATTTAAAAAAATAGTGCATTTTACATTATTTTTTTGAGACTTAGCGTTTACCCCCAAATAAAATTAAAAAAAAAAACCCTTATGAAAGTATAAAAATAGATGCAATACATTTTGCATAAAAAAATACCAACAATATCTTGTTTATAGTAAAAAAAAATACCTACTTATAGTAAAATTACCAGCAATAACTTGTATATATTTAAAGCCATAAAATTTTGTTCAAAATATTTAGATTTCAGCATTAAATAATCCCGAGTTGATATGACATCAAACAATCACCCAACAAGGTGATCCAATGAAAATTCACTACACCATACCAGATTAGTTTGTTAATCATTACACCATATATGTCAAATAAGTCAGTGACTCTGAAGATTTATTGAACTTTTTGACATTGAGTGTTATCCTGTGGAACTTTGAAGTAAGTAATGAAATAAATCAATTGAACTTTTATTAATTTATTGACTGTTTTCATTCTAGTTCTCTTTTGAGCACTTCCTTGACAAGTTTTGAACATTTTAAAAACATTAAATTGTAATTTTTATATAGTTTGATAGGTGTTATAAAACAGCCTAAATGCTATACAAAAAATCTTGAAAATACAAGTTACATAAAAATCTCTGGATTCCTACTTATAGAAGGTAGATAAAACTTGTAATGTTTTTGTTTTCTTTGTATAAATAAAACTTGAAAACTATTTGAAAATCAAAGAAATGATGTTGATTGCCATAGCAAAATTTATTCAAATTAGAATATAATGTTGCACATTAAAGGTTTAAAAACTGCTAATTTGGATTGATGAGTTAAGTTTGAAATGCCAAAGTATTATGTTCTTTTTTTTTTTTTCCTTCAAAGAATTATCTTCAAGAAAATATTAAAAGAAATGGAAATGTGATAAAATACATTCAGGGTAAAAGTGACAGCAAATCCCATATTCTCAAAAATGAAATCATTTTTGCTTATGGTATCAGTTGATTGTTGAACTGCAAGAATGAATTTCTAAAATATATTTTTCCTCCTTAAAAATAGTTGCAATAGTCATATTTTTCCTCTTTAAAAATAGATGCAATAGTTACCAATATTGTACCCTATTTTCTGCAAAATTTGTGTCTTTAAAACGAACTAATAATAATCATACATAGATTGATTTTTTTTTTATGAATTTCTTTATTTTTTTGTCCTTAATAAAATAACCTTTTAAGATGCAATTATACATTGATTCTTTCATGTGATTTATGTATATAAGACAGTTGTTGGGACCGGATAAAAGTTCTCTTATATCCGGGTTTGGTCTATTTTATATACATTACCACAGGCTCTAATTTGGGACCAGAGAAAATCTCTTACATCAGGGTTATTATACACAGAGAAAACCCGAATATAAGAGAGATTGTCAATGGTCCCCAATTACAGCCTGTGGTAATGCATATAAAATAGACCAAACCCGGATATAAAAGAACTTTTATCCGGTCCCAACAACACTATTATATAAGGTTTACATTATATCAGAAATATAAGGAATAAAAAAATGTTATTCTGCTTTCCTAATTGAATATATGGTAGATGATACTCGGCTTTTGTGCATATAAATGTTTGTTTGGTGCTAATTACTGGAGGTGGTGATAACATTTTATGTTGTAGTTATATTTTGAAATACAGTATGATTTGAAGAATTATCAGATATGGATTAATGTCATGAAAGAGTTCATATTGATTGTTTAATATTTTAAACAGATTTGTATGAAGTCACTACAATTTATTAATATGTGCATATTGATAAACTTTTATATAAAAATGCATTGTTAGTAATTTTACGATAAAAATGTATTTTTATACTTTCAAAGTGTTTTGTTTGTGAGTTCACTATTTTCCCATAGTTGAGACCCTAACAGGTGCTACCACCCCGGATCAGGGTGAACCTGGGAACAGCAGCAATTAAGAGGTTCTTTCACACTCCTCAAAACCTCCAATCTCCCAATCAGAAGCTTTGCTGTCAGATGTAGTTTATCATATCAGGACTAAATAAAGGCAGAGGGAAATCACTTGACTATCTCTTTTAAGAAGTCATGACAATTCAGATAATAAAAAATATAGAATCTGTGGAGTCATGACTGATTTTATCCTGGAGTGAGATGACAGTTAAGACAATGTTCCCAAGGCCTAGTCATAAATCTATAACTGATTATTATAAACATACATATGTTGTTAAATTGAATATTTACGAGAATGCTGAAAAGTTATTGGCTTGACTCATTTCCTAAAATCTGAACAAATGATAAAATCAGAATTTTTTTTTTTTATATCCCTTTTCGGTTATGCCCAGAACTTTTCATTGCTCACTTTCTATGTTTATTATTTTACTTTCATTCCACAAATGCTTTTTCTGGGTGCAGCACTCTGAAAACATAATAAAATAAATAGTCTGACCTCTTTAGTCCGACACTCTGTGGTCTAGTTTCTTCTATAATCCGGCATTGTATTGTTTTGTTTTTTTTTATCAGCTGCAATTAGTTTGTTGAGCAGTTACAAGGGCAGCAGCAGTGTTTTGGTATACAGTCTTGTTTATTTCTTATTTAGTTACATATTTACCCCTTCAGGATAGTAAGTACATATTATTTTTGTTTTCTTAGCTCTTGTATTGCATGAAATAAAAACTTTGTTTAGAAACATTAATGAACAATGTTAGTTTTGTGCCAGCATAAAAAAAAAACAATGTCAAAAGTATGCCCCCGCCCCCTCCAGATCATTATTATTTTTTTAACTTGTTCCCTGTTCAGGATGTGGTTTCCGGCTTTCTTTTTTCCAATCTTTTCACTCTTATGTAGCCCCCAGCACATCAGTGGCATTACCGCCTTGCTCAGGGTGATGTGATTAAAAAAAAAAAAAAAAAAAAAACTTTCATCACTTAAAACAAACATTGCCAAGGAGTGATTAGAATTGTAATAAAACTTAAGCATCATAAAATGAATTTATACAATTTCTCTGTCCTTTGATTGTTTATTAGAATATTTGACAAAAAACAGACTAATTGCAATTGATTCAAACTTTATAAAGTGATAAAGATTTCCATAAATGGGGAAAACAATTTTTATTCATAAATTCCTAAATGATAGATGTTTCATTGCATTTGTTTTAATTGTATTTACGAATTTTAAAAATAATCTAAATTGTCTGTTAATTTCCAAGAACAAAATAAAATTCATAAATTCACTTTGATCATGTTTGCGTTTTATATTAATTGTAATCACTGCTTTTTAAAAACAAACATTGTTGAGGGGTAAAGATAGTTAAAATAATATTGGTGACAAAGGAAATAAAACTGTCCTTTATGAAACTGTTTCTTTGCGGGTCTGAAGATCCAAGATTGCTCATTGTTTCTTTAAATTCAGATAAAACTTAGTGGGGAAATAGCCATTTTCAACATGTCATTTTTAGGGCATGCATTCTTTGACCCCTTCTAAACAGAGAATGAAGAAAATTCTAAGCCCAGAGGTTAGTTTAGGTAAAGAAAGGGGTTGGGATGTATTGGTTTTACTTTAGGTTGGGCTGGGGGGAGGAGCCTGTAGTAATTCTTCCTTAGTAGTGGGAGGTATGTGGCCTGATGGTAGGTTTAGCAGGGTAAGTGGTGTGGAGGTAATGGCTAGGTCAAATTTTAAAAAATTTTGGCAATTTTTTATCGGGGCTAACTGGAGGAATAGGATAATTATTGTAATTTATATTTATTTTTATGGCAACATATACTTATGATCTCCCTTTGTTTGTTAAAGAGAATATTTTGGTCTTGAAATTTTTAAATTTTAATTTTTTTTTTCTGTCAAGCCTAGATTACACCTCTCTCTTAAGCTATTAGGGGTCCTAGCTTTGCCTATGAGTTCCCATTTTATTTGGGTATCTTTGGATCAGTTTTAATATTTTAAAGATAGTACTAGGGTCCTCCTGGATTATTTACCAACCATATCCCAGATTTTACCAATCCTTCCCGGAATTTTACACACACACACACACACACACACATATGAACTGGCAAGACTCAATTTACATAGGCCTTTTTTTTTTCTTTTTTTTTTTTTTGTGGTCTAGCATTGGCTTGGTCCCAAATGCTAGATTCAGCCAGTTAAGTGCCATACATGATACACACTTTGGGCAATCATATCTTGAGACATGACTGACTGGGCAGATCCTGTGGTAGACTGGTTGCCAGCCAAGGCTATAGAACCCAATCTGTCCTATTATTTAACCCATAACTGGGGGGGAAGGATGGATTAATACCTTTCCCAAGGGTATTTGTGCATAAGTGAATGCAAGGAATTCAAACTCTGCACTCCGGTCTCTCATACCAAATCAAGCTGGATTAAAGCGGTTAAGTATTATGTTGTCTGGAAGCAAAGTTAACATGGTTCAAATACTGTAGTGGATTCTTGGATTAATTTTTCATCAAAAATATTTTCTGTTGATTTACTTCTTACCAATTCTTTTTTGAAGTGGAAAACAGTTTTGTTTTTACATTCAAATGCTTCATGACTCACCCTATTTTGTATAAAACATTAATATAAAGATATTGAGATGCTATAAATCCTAGCTTCCCAAGCTTTTTGAATTGCAAAATACTGTAAACAAATCCTGCACTTAGTGATATTGAGTTACATACAGTATAATTTGTTTTGAGATGTATTTTTATTATATTGTGTGTTGTAGTTTTGTTTAACTCGGTCTGTATTACAGGATATCCTTTTGGAACCAAAATGACTGCACCAATAAGAAATTGTCATCAGTGTCTCTAGCTATTTGTTTCTAGCAAATGACAATTTCCTATTTTTTTCTCAAAGTAGTCCAGCACAGCCAGGAAACAATGCTATAACAACTTTGTGAAACAAGTTAACATTTTCACTGCTGCATTAATTCTTGTTAGGTCTGAATTTTCTAACAATTCTTTCAGAAATCACTCTGATACTTAACATTTGAGCCAAATATCAAAAGTGCTCTGATATCTATTAGCAGGTATGGATTCATGCTGTTTTGTTTTGTTTTTCTTAACCAGAATTTTTTTTCAATAATATTGATCATTAACCCAACTCGGCATAATTTACAGTAGTCACTTTCTTATGCATGGATTCAGTTGCACATTAAAGTAATAAACGCTTTACTAAATAATTCAGATATGCCAAAGAGAAGGGCTTTCTTTTAAGTATAAAGGTCAGTTTTTAAAAAAAATGTTGAGGTTGTTAATATCTACAATAAAAAAAATATTCTTCAATCATCACATTATCATCATTGTTATGTTATTATTAGTTAATCTATTGTACTTAATTCATAAATTAAGTTTTACTATAGGTATATACATATAGGGGGAAAAAGTCTTTCAGATTTAATTCTATTTGCATTTTTTGTGGTGGAAGTTGAACATCTCCTTTGTGGATAAGGGAGAGGGAATACAAATAGACAATGCCATATGCATGTGATCAAACCATTACTATTTATTAAATGATCCATAATTCTAAATAGTGCAAAATTTGCCTTTGGTCAAGTGATTCCAGTCTTAAATTATGCTAGGAAACACAATTCATGTACATTCCATGGAAAAACCACCTGAAATTTTTTTTTAATGGCTTATTCTATGAATGATAAATATAATAGATTTTTTTTTTCATGGTTTCTGATTCAATCTTTTTTTTTTTTTTTTTTTTTTTTTTTGAAAAGGGATAATAAAATGTATCAAAATAAAGAAAATTTAATTCTCTTTGAGGTTACTTATTGTACAACATAGTCACCATTTTGTGCAATGTTTTCTCAAACTTTCTATTGATATTTTCATTGTCTATGAATATAGTTTCTATATTATTTCAAATATCAAAGTTTTGGTTACTGCATCAAATTTGAAATGTTGACCTTTCAATGTATCATTCCATATCAGAAACAATCAACCCAGAGTTGGATGGTGTCATACTGGTGCTGAACAAAAACTGTCAATTTCAGACTTACCATTTGCCTATTGCAATGCAGCCTGGATGGGTTAAGTAGCCTCAAAGGTAACATGAGCTAATCCACAGTTTATTTTTGCTTCCTAACCTACCTGTAAGGATGTTTGCCATCCCCAACCATCTTTGGTGATTTATTGCTTCAAACATCAGTGTGATTGTTGTATTGCACCTCAGCTCAGACACCAGGTTCATTCTCAAGGTGCAGCTATTTCCATTCAAACACTTGTACCTTAAAAATAACACTTTGGCCACCTCATTACCCACAAAATAGAACCATTAGACCATTTGTAGTAATAGGCAAAATTTATTGATTGTAACCTACTGCTATAGATGAGCAAGGCAGAATGAAGCAAATTGAAGTGGGGTGGGGGGAGCAGTCTTCTACCTGGGCCTCTGTTGGTACTGACCAGTGTAGTAATCTAATCTGGCATCACTCAGTAATCCTTGCCAGGGCCTCAAGACCTCCACTTCTCTTCTGACACTGGTCAACACGATTTTTGCTGTTGTAGAACAGCTAACACCCCTATGGCACTCTCCAGA
Organism: Ascarosepion bandense; assembly: GCA_037127315.1. Taxonomy (NCBI): domain Eukaryota; kingdom Metazoa; phylum Mollusca; class Cephalopoda; order Sepiida; family Sepiidae; genus Ascarosepion; species Ascarosepion bandense. The sequence goes on along the minus strand of JBBBDQ010000323.1, from coordinate 743,248 downwards.
ATGAAATGGTCTGTGGACCAAAGTAGCTATAAAAATAAAGACTAACAGCAATCTGTGATTTTCGGAGAATCATTGATGATTAATATTGAACTGTGCTTTTGTGACTGTAATGACTTAGCCTCTCCTCTCTTCTATTTGTTGTTCTGTCTTTCTGATGCTTGTCTTATTTGTATTAATATCCTTTAGCATGGATACTGTGCTGTAGATACTAAGCAAACATCATCCTGCTACCTCTGTGATACAACAGGTGCTAAGGAACAACACATTTTTTAAGCTAATTTGATGGTGCTGATTCCAAAAATGTCCTTAGATTTTCATGGTTAGCTACTATTTTTGCTGTACTAAAATTGCTCTTTTTTTTTTTAGAAAAAAAGATCAATTTACAATCTTGGTTGATCATAGCACTTAGTAAATAAGACTGTAGAAATCCATCAATTTAGGCAGAGCAATTCATGTCAGCTACCTGAAATAAATTATATACTCCCTCCCCAAAAATAAAGTATTTTTGTACAGCAAAAACAGTTGGTAATCAAGAAAAATAAATGTAAGGTCATTTTAAGATTCAGTGCCCTCAAATTAACTAAAAATGATTAGTGTCTCAACATCATTTCAATTTTTTATTTTTATTGTTGACCAGTGCAATCAACAAAATAAATCCCTAGAACAATTTGTGACAGCTCAGATGTTTCTATTTAACAAGATATCTGCTGACATATGCTGAATATATAGGCAGAACTAGTCGGTATTGAAAGTGAGACTTGATTGTCACATGTCAACTAAGATTTGTAGAAGGCAGTATGACAATTTGCTTATGCCTCTCCTTGCATCCAGGTCTGCAAAAACAGGAAATGTTATAAATTCAATTTGTGCTTCATAGGTCTCAATTAATTGCTGATTACCTCTGATAATTTTCCTCAAATTTATATTTAAGCTGCTGTGGACAAATTTATCTTTGTCCTTAATTGAGCTATGAATAAAACAGGTTTTTCTTTCTCATGCTCTTCCTCACATTGTTTTAATGCGTGTATGTTATATATTAATACCTCCATTCATTAGCTCAAAAAAAAACTGCAAAACATGATGTTAAAAGGGTTCAAACTTAATAAATATTTTGATAAAACTATTAAGGTCAAATATTATTTTTTGTCATTATTTAGAAAAAATGTTTAATTCAAGTTTTTTTTTTTTGCATTGAAAGACATGTTAAATTAAAAAATTCTTGCAAAAAGCAACTGATTTGCTGATTTTAATGAAATTTTCTGGACTTTGCATAAATAATTGAATTCATTTATGAATATATTTTTTTTATTTTTAGAATATCTTGTTAAAAAAAAAAAACTCACCATCTGTTCCTCATCAAATATCTTTTAAATTGCTTCCAGTCACTGACTTTGGTTATAAATTTATTAAGTAAAGACTATATTTACAATTCAAAAATTGAAAAGCTTAATACAAATCAAGATTAACAAAATTTAATTATTTTAAACTACATTTTTTACTATGGAAACTTGAAGAAACCTGTCATTAAAAGGATCATGTGTTTTAATGGTTGTTCATCTTATGAAATGTTCACTTGGATTACGTCATATTTTGGTCACCATACTTCCAGTTGTGTAAATTAATTGAAAACAGAAGCTGTCCTTGAGAAAGATCAATGACAGACCTTTCTGATTAAGAAATGCTTTTATTCAAAATTTCATGTCATAAGCAAGTAATATTTGTTTCAAATTAGATTAACTTAACTTTAAATTTGATAATTATCAAAATAAGGTGTCACAGATGTACATTTTATTTCTGCAAGATTTTAAAAATCAAGAATTAACTTTTGTTTACAAATATGTTGATTGCTCAAAAACGGCCAAAAAATTTTAAATCTCAAATTTTTAGATTCCAATCAATATAATTTCTGTTGGAAATAAAGTGCGATTTTGCTAACTGGAATTAATAGTAAATTTAATCATTTAGTCTTCAATTAAAACTAAAACTCCAGCAGCTTTTCTCGCACTTCCTGCCTGTGGAATACCCTTCTATTTACTTGCTGCCCTGACAGCTACACTTTAAGAATTTAGATGACTATAGACTTTACATTTATCTCACTAACCTGCATCCTCTCTCTCAGGCTCCTTTCTCTGTCCACTCTATTCTCATACTTCTTACAAGCTTTCTGACACCCCTATAAACCTACCACTCTTTTTTTTGGTAACTTTCCTCCTATGTAACCTCCTGCAAAAGAGTGGCAGTAATAATGCCTTGCTTGGGGTGATATGATTATAAAAAATAAAAACCCTGAGAAAACTTAAAATTTAAATATCAAAAATTAATGGGTGTGTGTGTGTGTATATATATATATATATATATATATATATATATATAAAAACTACTTACCATAAATGATGTTCATTAGTAACACTGTACAGTTGGTGAATTTATTTATCAGTCCGCGTATACCTTTAATGTAAATTACATTTTTTAAAAAAATGGATGAACTAATTTTAATATCAAGATTCTTTTAGGTTAATTAAAAAATAGCTTCTTATAAGACATCACCTGTTCTGTCTAAGAAAAAAAAACATTAAATTAAGCATCTTAATAAAAACTTTTATAATTTAAATCTTTTCCTTAACACGTGAATATTATTATAATTATATGAATTAACTAGGTTCTTTAATACCTGATTTCTTAAAATAACTTTTTCCTAGATCAAATCACTATATCTGACATTTTTACCTATGATTTGTTGAGATATTTCTAACTTTGTTAAATTTTCAAAATAACCACAGCGTTTATTTCTAAATAAGATTGCCATTTTAACAATTTTTACTGTTTTTATTTTTTTTAGTTCTAATGATGCTCTTACTGAAGAAAATAAAATTTCAACAGTTAACTGGTTTTCACATATTTCAGAACAATATAAAATTCTATAAACAGATTATGGCCGAGATACGAATGTACACGAGATACTAGATTAGCAACTAGATCCCACACTTTTACAGTGAAACAGATAAGATGTAATCGTAATTTCTACTCCAACAGCTTTTCTCGCGCTTCCCGCCTGTGGAATTCTCTTCCACATGCCTGCTTCCCAAACAGCTACAATCTCAAGGAGTTTAAATGTAAGGTCAATAGACACCTCCAATCACACTAACTTGCATCTATTCTCTCAAACACTCTCACCATCTACCCAACCCTCATTCTCGGTATTCTTACCCATCTATCACTCTCCTGACATTTCCGATATCTAACCGTCCTTTCTCATCACTTTCCCTCCTATGTAACCCCCCCCCCCCCCGACGCAATTGCTCGGGGTGAAACAATAAACAAAAAATGTACTATATTACATGGAATCAATAGCAGGAGGTAATTTTCCAGATCTTGACTTATTTAAGCTAATATTCTCAAATTTTGATATGATCAACACTCAAGTAGCCATTATAAGAAATGGTGTATAAACTGTTTTGTCCTTGAAGGTAGAACAAAAAAAGAACCTGATTAAATTAAAATTTGCTTTTTTAAAAAAAACAAAACCATGATGAAAATTTGCCAGTTGGGTAAGGAGTAAATAAAGAATTTATATTTTCATCTACTAAAGCTTTAAATATTATATTTACATAACTGAGTAAAAATGAAGTCTTGTGGAGGTCAATTCTTTTATTTTTTAACCCCCCCCCCCAAAAAAAAAGTCTTGCTCTTCATCTCAGAAATTCAAAATGGAAAGTATTTATTACACATTTTAAAAATATCCTATCTCTATTTTTATTTCAAAGTTTTTTGTTTAACATTTGGTTTTAGCTGTTCATCAGCTGAAATTTTATAACTGATAACTTAATCAATGAAGTTGAGTACATATGGGAGATCAAGGCTTCTAATATATTACTTTTTATTGCTGCTTCATATATATCTCCATCAGTAAAATAATGAACAATGTAAATTTGTTTCTGGCTAAATATAAAATGGTTTGCTTGCTTGTAATACACAATGAGAGAATACTGACATTTGGGGTATATTTTTTATTTTAAGCAAAAAAAAAAAAAATCTTTCCAATCAGGATCTATTTTCAGTTATAACTGAAAATAGATCCTTTAGAATATATATTTTTTTTTAATACTGCTTTAGTTAGTACTTTGAAAAACTCATTTTTCATGTCTTATCACAAATTAATGTATATTTTATATTTCTTAGTATTTCTTTACTGGAAATTTGCCAGGAACAAACTAAATCTCTTATTCTTTGGCATGTGAGAGGGTCATGGAATGATTAAACATTTCTTATATAAATCACTAAGATTTCTTGTACATCATTACAGCTAGTAAAATCCTGTTCCCAAGAGTTGTGTGTGTGTGTGTATATATATATATATATATATATATATATACACACACACACTGTACTGAAAGGTTAACTTCACATTCAGCAAGGTACACTTAGGTAGCAAGTCATGAACTGGTACACATCCATTAAATAAAATATTATGAACTATTTTAATAGAGTACTTTTTGCTCAAACGAAAAACTTAAAATGTCAGTCATTTGATTTATTAACCTCTCTGTCAACTAGATTTAATGACTTTTTTTTTCTTTTGAAAATAATTGCACTGGTATAGGATTTGCTAATCTTAAACAATACTTTTTAGAAAAAAATTGTATTTCTTTTTATCACTAACACTTTATCATTAATTATCAAAAAATAAAAATATTTTCATCCTGGCATTAGGACTTAATTTACCAGTTTCAAGAACATTCCATGAAAAATTCAAATATTTAGTGGGGAAAGAAGTTAAAACAAATAGTTAAGAAATTTAAAATTTCATCCATGGTAATACATAACTCAACAACTGAGATAAAAAAAAAGAATTATTTATAAAATACCATTTTTACAAAACAAAAGTAAAAGTAAAAAAAAACAAATTCTGAAATGATGATACTCTCTGCAAAAATGTGAAGAAAAAAAATAAAATGTTTAATTTTCCTAAAAAAAAAAAAAAATTAAGTTTCCAGTTGTTCTCCTTTTTTAAGTTCTGTCTTCTTTTGACGAAGACAACTGTTATAGCCTTCAATGTTCCGTGCAATTTCAATGGCAAGAAACTGGACCCTAGGAACTGAAAAGAAAAGGTTTTATCTGATTAAAAAGAAATTGCTGAAAGATAACATGTGAATAGTATTTTTCTACACATGATTGGCAAACTTGGATGAACAATATTTTTGCTTAAATTATATTTAATAAATGACTTGTTAATTTTAATCATATTTTTTCTTTATTAAAATCTAGAAATTTACTTCAGTATTATAAGGATTTTCTTAGTGCTTTGCTATAATTTATCAATTAACATAAATACACTTCCATTTGAAAATTTCAGTGAATGAATTATATATTGATAGTATAAAAAATAATCCTCAATTTAACATTTTTGTTTAATCACCAACCTGAGTGAAGAAACAAAGAAAATTTTTTTTTAATTTGCTGAAATTGCTAATGTTTTAAGATTATGTGAGAGCTATATGCAGCACCATATAAAAACCAAAATTAAATAAAGTCTGAAGTTGTAAGAATAAAAAAAAATGAATTCTTTCCTAATTTTGACTTTGTGGGTCAACTGATACAAAAACAAGTTAAAGCATTATTCTTCTATACCAAAGTATGCTGAGTTCAAAGTTCAGTTGTAATTAATGTAAATACTGACAATTTAAATTTTTACAGCATGAAAACAATACATAAAAAGCAAATTTAGCTTAAATAGTTAGTCATACAAGTTTGAAATTAGGCCTGGTTGGATATTGCAAAAGATATTGCCATGTCTTTTTGATCCATTAGTCAAAGGCTACATTACATTGTGAAACCAGCTTGATAATATGAAGAAGGATAGGTTTTCAAAGATCAGGGGGTTGGGTTGTCAGCTTTGAGGTCCCCCCCCTGTGATGCTATATTTGGAACTGATTTTCTGCTCATTATCAAAGGGGTGTTGAAAACCTCTTGGTCAGACAAAAAAAACTAAAATGTACACTAAAACTTAATTGAAATAAAGTAGTAGGTAATTTAATCTATTTAATACTAAAGAGTATAACCAGATACAGCCCCACTGCTAAAATTATCAGTTACTACCAGCCCAGACAAAAAAAAATCTAAACTTACTTATAAATGGGACTTTGTCTCTGTGTGTGTTACATATAGATTCCGAAACGGCTGAACCGATATTCTTGAAAATTTACACAGTTGTACTATAAGCATCTGCGAGTGTTCTTAGCTAGGTTTTGTGTCGAGGTACCCCCAATAAATATCAATAATAATAAAAAATCATGTTATAGAAGGAGTGGTCCGATTTTAATCAAATTTGATACACTCATAGACAAAGGCATAAGAAACGATATTCAGAAGTTTTAAGGTTGCAGTTCTTGCAATAGTGCAGAAAATCAATTTTATATATATATATATATATATCGATACCAGGAAATCAAAATTTGACTTGCATCCATTCATTTTTCTTTCAGTCTATGGTTTCGCTTTAACTGGAAACTTTTTAGTCTTTCGTGCCAATGTCCAAAGAGTCTGAGCTCCAGAACCATGGATTAGTTTTAAAGCTTTCATTACACTGGGCTATACTGCTAGTATATATATATATATGATTGCATGACAGCTTGGAAAAAAAAAAGCAAATTCTTTATCAATATATTTTTTAAGTCTAAGACAAACACATACTTATTCACATATATAAAATACAGTATTTTCAATTTTGCTGGTACAATGTAAAATTTAATGCTAAAAACAAACATATCTATGCCGCTAAAGATTAAATTATCAGAAAACCACAAAAAATATTTGGCAAGGGATTCTTATATCAGATGCTGATCATAATTGTCAGTTAAAAGCTACAAAAATATACCAATTTATGCATGTTGGTAGTATTTTCATATACTTTAATAAGCACCATCTGAGAATAGGTTCCTCTGAATTAGCTTACTTAGAAAAATGTGCCTTGCGGTGTAATCGGCTCAGAATGAGAAATCTAAGAGCTGAGTTCAAATTCCAGTTGAATTCATTACATTCACTTATGTACAAATACCAGGGGGGTGGGTGGGAGTATGAATCATCTCTACAAGAAATCCTACACCCTTGTTTGGCAACCTACTGCAGTGAGTCATGAATTGAAAGGAAAGAGACATAACTGACTTCTGGGTGATTATCAACTTTCAATAGAGATTGTATTTACTAAGCTGAGTACAATACAAGAGGAAATGAAAATGGGGAAACAATACCTGTTACAAGTGGAGAAATATTTACTCATTTCAACCACAGATTGGGTCAAATTTTCATTATACACATTTACATGTCACAACTGACATGGGTATCTTGTGGCTTCTGCTGCCCATTCACATCCATGTTTTATAACAGCTGCAGACAATCTGCTGCAATCAGGCCTGCACAATTTAAAAATGTGAAGGGCCACAAGTGTAAATTTAAAAAAAAAAAAAAAAAAAAAATTACTGAGTGAAATAAAAAGATCATATAATGGGGGGGGGGGGGGGGGGGAAGAAAATGCCTTTTTCTTTTCCTGTGTAGAGCTGAAAGGATTAATTCAATACAGTGAAATATTTGTTGGATAAATAAAGCCATACATCCACAAACTTTAATTCTTCATTATGTCATCAGTTATCGAATTTATACAGATGAACACAAATTTTTCTCAATATTTTTTAAAACTCATTGTGGGCCACACATGACTGGTAGGCCATATTTTGCTCACGAGGCATGGTTAGCCTTTTAGTGCTCATTATTCCAATAGTGGAACAATTATTAAAGCACACACACATAGTAAATGAGTATTCTTCAACTAGTGAAACAATGGTCAGTGAAAAGTTAATGTGTTGTTTCTAATATCCAAAATAATAGTTCAGTACTGATCTCCAAGGTTAAAACTCTTAAGACAAATATTGTAAGAAAGAATTAGATTAGTTTCGTGTCAGATTTCACTTCATCTGAGTAAATACTAACACTGATTTAGCAATGCCACATTTTACTTATCTGTAAAACTAAACAGCGGAATTACAATTAAAAAATAATAAACACATCATTACTTACCAAGGATTGTATTTTCTGGATTATAATCAGAAGATGAATCTAATCGCAACAATGTTCCAAAATTGTAATCTTCTACAATGTCTTTAAGTGACTCACAGAATTCTCTCCATGCCTTAAAAAAATGATAGAAAAAGATTTAAAAACAATTTCAATTTTATAAGCTCATTTAAATGAAGGACAGGAGTAACTAATTCTAGTTCACACAATTCTTATAACTTTAGCCATACCCCCAAACACACACCTTTTAAGGCTAAAGCTTTACAAGAAACTATTGATTCCATCCAAAATAATTTTTAGTACAAATCTTTCCCACATGTTGAAATAAAACATTTTTACAAAATCAATTATAAATTTATAACTTATCAGTTTCTGGAATGATTAGATTTATATAAAACTATTATCCTCATCTCAGTTTTTGTTATAACTTTTTAGCCATTTTGCCTGCCAGCCTTTATCAGGTGTTTATCAAGCTGGGAATTGACATACATCTGATGAAGGACAAAGGGTGAAACATAACAATAACAGAGATCAATAGTTTGAATAGTGTAAATATAAATTTATAATGTATTAAATAGCAATAATTTACCCACTCTTAGAATGACAACTATAGAGTTAGATAATTTTAATCTTTTCTGCTGTAATGACTTCATGATTGATGTATATATGTCATGAAAAGAAACAAATTTCTTAAAGGAGAAAACAGGCACGCATGTATATTTTCATGAGTGTTTAGCCTACTAAGTCTTACTGCTTGGGCTCGATTAAGAAAATTAAAATCAAGTAAATAAATTATGTGCATTAACAAAAAAAAAATTCATTTAAATGCTCAGAAACTATTTGCTTTCTTTGGTGATTGCATTTTTCCCCCCTTTCTTGATAGCTAATAAGATTAAACTAATTTATGATGTCATTTTGACGACAGATGGTAGCACAAGGGGAACAACTCAAGTAGGCCAACAGTAACAAAATGCAGCCATTTGACAATGTCTGCATTTCATCACTTTGCTAAAGTACATTTCTCTACAAATTTTGCATTCTGCATAATATTAGTCTAAGAAAATTTTATAAACAAATTATGTGAATTGTACTGCAGCACAAACAGTTTTCGTTGATGAAATCTGGATCTAAGGATGCAGTTAGATGACAAGATTAACATGAAGATAAATGAAAAGAACCCCTTGGGGATAATCAACAAGATAGTTGTTTGTCTTGGCTCTTCTAACTTTGGAATCATTGAGAGATTCTTTACCAAATAATTTTTAGATCATGAAGAAGGCAGTTAAAGTAATGCTTGTCCTTGAGCAGTTAATGAGACACTTTACTGATGTTACAGACGTAATAGTTCCAGGATAAGCAGGGAGATGAGTAGTAGTAATAATATAATCTATCACAAAAATGGTACCTTAAAATCTTCAAGAAAATAAGGTTTATTCTTGTTTCTCTCTTGGTTCTTGATTTTAAAAATTCAAACATTTTGCTAAATAATAAAAATGACTTATGTTATAAAAAAAAAAAGATCCTGTTTAACTCACTTTTTTTAATAGAAAATGCAGTTTTATATTAGGGATCTTTTTTTATACACAGCACCTCTAGTCTAGTTTCAATTTTTTTTTTTTTTTTTGTAAAGTTCAAATTAAAGAAACTACTTTGTAATGTGTTCATATCATGTAAAGATTTTCATAAAAAAAATTCCTCTGGTTTTTACATGACTAATGAATCCATTGTCTTTTTTTCAGAAGCATATACAAGGAAACAGCTTATCCAACAAAAAACGAGAAATGGAGCAAAGAAATCTTTGATAACATTAATTACTTTTCTAATACCAATTTGAACATCTATTTATTTGTGAATCAGCCATATTTCCTCAAAGAAAGCAAATTCCAAGTGAAATAAACTAATCAATATGTAATTCAGGAGAAAATAATTAAACAATTTATTAAATATTAATTTATTATTTGTTCTTTAATTCAATCAAATATTGTTAGCTATTAATATTTTAGACTTTTCTTTCGTCTTAATTCTTTTAACTGCTTTTACTACTATTTTTTTTATTTTTTTTTATTCAGGCCATCATCTCTGCAGCAGTGGGCAAATGGCATGGGGGAGGAAATATCAATATTTTCAACCCATACATACTGTCTGTATATTTACTGACAGCCAAAATTGCAGTAAAAGATGACTAAAAGAATTAAGGGGAAGAAAAAAGTTTAATGTTGTAGTATTTTGGCATAAAATAAGCAGCCATGACAAACTGCCAGTTGAGTGACACCAAAAGACTTTATTTTATCTGGCTTCACTGCACACCAGGCCACCAAGACCAGGCATGTGAAAATGGCCAGAAATTGTTTTAAAATTACTTCTAGTTTAGTAACATTTACTTGTAACTATGCCAATATCAGTCCTAAGTTTAGATCTGAAAAGTAGAGTCAGCACTCCAAAAACAGAATATAAAATAAAACAAAATTCCTTACTGCAGAAATACTAATATTTAAAAAATAAATTAAAAAAGCCTAGAATTATAAAAGCTGGAAGAAGCCCAAACATGGCACAGTTGCGGGTTAAATAAGAGTGTTAAAAACATGCATGCCAAAAACATACCAGAAACCTGTGGAGTAATTTGGTAAGTAAAGCCTAAGACAGGATTGCCTAGGCATCTCTCTCGCCTACAACCAATATACGACAGAGGGGAAGGCATGAAACAAAAATATTCATGTATAGAAATTGTAATAATAATAACACATTCTTCCTTGCTTAATAATTCCCACAGTTGTCACTTAAGAGTTAACTAGTTAAAAGCAGAGATTTTAGAAGCAGATAGCTTTTATTGAATTAATTCACAAAAAATTATGTAACTATACATACCCTGATAAAAAGTCATGAGGCATAAGTATATAATAGTAATAAATAATAAGCAGCCACACCACCAAACCAGGATATCATAGAAATGTCGGAGCACAACACAGATCTGAACATCTATACAGCAGGTGAAACACTGCATAGTCGCATATCATTTTAAATTGCAGAGATAAACTTCTCAAAAGTGAACAAACATGTACATGGGATACACAATTCTAAATATTTTTGTTTTTTTTGTTTTTTTTTTTACAAGCATCAGATGCTAACAATTATAAATTACAATTCACATATTCTTCATTATTAAAGATAAAGAATAATAATTCTCCTAGATTCTTTGTAAAGGTTAGGACCCTGGCTATATCACACTATGTTCCTCTAGTTTTAATAGTAAATACGTTTATTATAGCTCCATGCCAACTGTCCTCCTTTTGCAAAAAAGGTTTTTTTTTTTTTTACACAAAGCTATCATGTAAGAGATCAAAGAGGTTTTAAATATTTTCAATGAAACTTTGTGAGAAAGGAAGTGGCACTCAGCCAGAGGATATTATTGTCTTTCAATTATGACACACCAAACTACTATATATATTTGACATATGAAAATAGTCAGGAAAGTTGGATCAGGCCTTAACGTACTTATTTATACAAGAAATATTTATATTACTACAGCACAGATGAATGTCAGAAAAAAAAATTGAATTTAATTAAAGAACATTTTCTTCTGATCAACATGAATATTGATTAAAATTCAACAAATCTTTTCTTTCCTTTTCATTATTGGTGAGAACACATTTTCCACAACTTTGTAATTTCGGAGTTAAGAGCAAAAAATCCGTGAGAGTCAGTCAATTAAAAAATAATGACACACACTTCTCAAACCAGGCGTGCTTTCTGACTGAACAGGGTTCAAATCTTACCAGGATGAATTTGTCAGGAAAGTGACTTCTTCAAATTAGTCAGTGACACTGGTTATTAATCCTAAAATGTGAGCTGGAAAGGCCAAAAAGAGTTAATCCTAAAATGAAGTGTATGCTGGAAGGGATATATATATATATATAATAATTATTTATAATGTTATAAATTATAAATAAATATTTCTAAGAATAGTGTTTTTTTTGGATATGGAATTTTATTCCACCCATAGCTACCCTGTGTGTGTAATATATATCAAATTCAAAAGATAACCCCCCCCCCCCAAAAAAAAAACCAAATGATCCATAGAAAACAATTCTAAAACATAAAGACGAAATAAAAGATGCTCACATACACACAAAATTCAAAACACTGTCAAAGCAATAAAAAGAACCAACTGACTGATGAAAAGGATTATATATAAGCAAAGGCGACTAGAAGATAATTTTAACATACTAAAAAGATAACCCCCAGACCAAAATCATTTCAAATTGGGTTAAGCACTTGATTCATTTATCTGTCTATCCATTTATACATGTGCTGATGTGAAAAAATGCAGACCGTTCAACGTGCCAACATTTGATTTATTTTATTTTTTTCAACTTATTTATAAAACAACTTGGCGATCAGAAACAAAAAGAACTTGATACGTAAAACCACAAATTTATTCGCCTGAAGAGTCAATTTTAGACTCGAAACCCGTGTAGCATCACAAATACCATTATGCACACTTTTTTATTATATATATATATATATATATATATATATATAAGACTGCCTTCTTCCACCGAACGCCCCATGGCCCAGGGGTAAAATCGCCAACTGACGCCAATTCGGTCGGGTTTCGAGAGCATTCGGAGTCTGACCGTACTGATGAGCTGTGATACAGCGAAACAGATCTGTCTGTGGATGACTATATATATATATATATATATATTTAGTATATCGAGGCAGCAAGTAATTTTCTAGACAGATGCTATTAAATATAAGAGACAATGAATGTCTATTATGTTTAATCATGAGCCATTCTAAACGTCGTATTTTTGCTTTAATTTCAGTTGAAAATAAAGACAAAAATTCTCCAACATTTGGATAATTACTTATTGATTTTCTTCTAAGCTTTCGGCTCACATGAGCCATCTTCAGAGAGGTTGTTTAAACTGAAATATTATAAAATCCACCATCACCAACGATTTTATTTTGTGTTGACATAAAACTCTGCTTGGCAACGGCAATAGTTACCAAAAATAATAAACACAGTTCTTAAGTTTGTGATGCAGTTTTTGGTTTTCATCAAAAAAAAAAGCTAAACAAATTATATAAAGGAAAAATACTTTTACCAAACATCAATGACAACTTCATTAACCTATCGGATTACCAACTTACTCCAGATGAAATAGAATTCCTTAATCTCGGACCAAATTTTCATGTCGCACAGAAACCTAATTCAATGTTTAAACAAATGGAAATTGAAGCTTTATACCAACAAATACTTCAACTAGAACAGGACAACCATATTACTACACAGGTAGGCTTAAAAGATTTACTCAAAGCTGAATCAATCAAACACCGTTACCATAAAAATCCTAATGATATAAATACGCCTCTCATAAAAGCAGCCACACATCTCAAAAATAACAAAAATATTGTTATCCGATATGCCGATAAAACCGATACATTTGTTATTTTAAACAGACAGGAATATCACTCCAAATTACAGGCCATTCTGGACGATCACAATCAATTTAAAAAATTAACTAGTAATACCACAACCCAACTTAAAAAACATTAATAAACTTATTACTGCAAACAATGCTGAAATAGGATCCTATAAACTTCAAAAGATTATAGATGATTATCAGCCCGGCTACCTTTATGGAAATGTAAAAATCCATAAAAAAAGATCATCCCCTCCGACCTATCATTTCTCAAATACCCACACCAATATATAACCTTTCCAAAACACTTAAACTAATTACTCCCTATCTTCCTGGTAAATATAGTATTAATTCCACGGACAAATTTTTACAGATTCTCCATTCCGTAAAACCTAAGAATCAAATAATTGCATCTTTGGATGTCCAAAACTTATTCACAAATGTTCCCGTCCAGGAAACAATTGACATCATTATCCGTGATGTATACAATCATGCTACTCTCCCATCAATCAATATTAAACCCACTATATTAAAAAAACTATTATTAGCATGCACCACACAAGTACCCTTTCACGATCCCTTTGGCAATATTTATACACAAATAGATGGTATTGCAATGGGATCTCCTTTAGGTCCCCTCTTTTCTAATTATTACATGGCAAATCTAGAAAATAAAATAATTAATGACAACAATAAACCCTCTATATATGTAAGATACATAGATGACATCTTTGTTTTAGCTAAGAATATCGATCAAATTAAATATCTTAAAAACAAATTTGAAAGTCACCCCGTCCTCAAATTTACATTACAACTTAATATTAATAAACTCCTATTCCTTGATGTATTCATTGATTCTAGCACACATAAATTTACTACTTCTCTATATAGGAAACCAACTAGCATAAATTCGTGTCTTCTTAATTATAATAGTGAATGCCCCCAACAATATAAGTTAGCTGTTATAAAAAACTTACTTCAACGTACACAAATGATATCTTCTTCCAAATCTATATTTTATAAAGAATTACACAACATTAAGCAAACACTAGTCAATAATGGATTTCCTAACTGTTATTGATCAACAAATTAAAATGTATCTCAACAAAATTAACAATAGCTCTAACAATAATGATAATATTAATAATAATAGTTTACATCAAAATAAACATAACACTATTAACTTATACTATTGCAACCAAATACATAATAATTATAAACAAGATGAAAAAACTCTCAAAAACATAATAAGTAGAAATGTTAAACCAGTGGAAAGTAATAATCAAATTAAACTCATTATATATTATAAAAAGTTTAAAACAATTGACCTGATAGTCTATCATAACCCAACAAGCACTAAGCTAAATTCTCTACAAAAACCAATGTAGTGTACCAATTTACATGCCCATTCAGAGATTGCATCTCTGATACTAATCAAAAACCTCGTACATATATTGGTTTTGCTACAACCACGCTCTCCTGTAGACTTACATGTCATCTTTCTGATCAGAGTACTATTAAACAACATTTCTCTGAAAAACAAACATGTAGGTAATATCAGACAGATTTTGGTCAACAATACGGTGATCCTTACTCATACACACAGTAAGAGGAACCTGCAGATATTGGAAGCCATGTACATCAAATCAAAACAACCAACACTCAATAAAATCAACTTTAAAACAGGAAATAACATATTATATTGCATTTGACTACATGGTTTTATTGTCATTTCGCGCTATCCTGCGGTGTGACGTCATAAAACCGCATCGCAAACTTAAGAACTGCGTTTATTATTTTTGGTAACTATTGCCACAAATCCGTCGAATTTCGATCCTTTTTTTTTTTTTAATCGTATCACCCCAAGCAAGGCGGTAACACCACTGATGTGCAGGGGGCTACGTAATAGTAAAAAGATAAAGCCGGAAACCACATCCTAAACAGGGAACATGGGCTGGAAGCAAGAGGATGTCTAATTTTGTAATTTTGAGAATCTGAAATGGATTGAGAACTCACTAAACAAAACATCATTAATACAAAAGGAGAAATGACTTTAACCTTCCCTCAAGAAGAGAAAACTAGAGAAAGATGAACAGGACATTCTCACTGACGAATTTGGAAAGTGGAAATTTTTTGGGGTTGATAACTCTTTCAATCAAGAATGGGGAGAATTTAGCGAGACAGACCTCTTCCAAGGATTCAATGATAATGAATCTAGGGAAGTCTGCTGTTTCACATTCAGAGTCCGATTCGGATAAATTTCTTTTAGTGTTTTTTTATTCAAAGATGCCATGTTTTGTTTTTTTATTTTCACTGGCCCTGTGCTCCACCACCCACCACGGAGTCCAACTTAAGAAGGGAATGAACCAAGGGGGAAACCCATTCGCCTTGGCTGAGACAGGGATACACGACCAGTATACTCATATTGAGAGCAAGTCTTGAGTCTCTGCAAAATTTTGGTTATAGAACTCTTCAATTTAGCAGTGATGAAAAAGTCTTTTGCTCTCAACACAGTTGACCCTTAGCCCCCACCTTCTAGCTCGTATAAGATAAAAAGGTGTGATATGTTCCATTAATATAATTTCAATAATACTACTGGGATAGAAAGGAATATATATGAGCTAGGGCAAGTTGGGACCAGCTGATTGATTGGAACGGGCCTCTCCAACCACCCGTCTAGCCCAGGTAAGGGCCAAAGTGGGGTGTTGAAGAAACATGACCTCTTTGCACCCAGGTCATGAACTCCTCAACCACCAGGATTCCCTCCCCAGGCATTACGAGTCACCACCCACGGCCAACAGATAGCCCCCTTGGGGGACTTTTACCCCCTGCAGAGGTGCAGTCAACATATTCTGAAGCCCTGCCGACAGAGCGCACTAAGTGTGGTAACATCATTTAGTGCAGGCAGTGTGTACCAGGAGGTTATATTATCTGGTTATTACTGATCAGGGTGAGACCCAGGCTCAAACCTCTCCATATGAGAAGTGGTCACAGCATGCAGCACATTCGGAAAGTCATCGAGAACAATGCCACAAATTGAACCAACACTTCTGAGTGAATTTGGATAGACAAAACTGTTTGTGATAGCACAAAAGTCACAAGACACTGTGACAGGGTTTGAGCATAATTGCATCGTTCAAACTATCATAACATTACAAATTTTCCCAGAAACTAAATTCTGCTCAGTATAGTTGCAGTATAAACCACTGATGAGCTTTGAGTGTTGGACACACACACACACACACACACACACACACACACACCTGAGCAGAGATTAGCTAGGCATCCTAAAAGGATATAAGTGTGTGGGTGTGAAAAAAAAAAATAAAAATAAATACATCAATATTTATCTGAATTCTAAGAAATTATCAACAGGTGAAAGTGCTAAAAACACATGCACTGATAATTTTTGCATAAACCATAAATATACATTAGTTAACATGTATGAAAAATCTTAAACTTTGATCTTCAATAAAAAAAAAATCATATATATATATATATATATATATATATATATATATATATAAAGGTACCAGCTGCCTTTTAGGCAAATAATAGAAGGTAGCTTCAAAAACAAATCCACCTCTTGGAGATGGGACAGGGTACCCTCAATTGATATTGTGTAAAAAGAACCAGCAATTCTGCTTTGAATATCACCATGAACTACAATTGTGAGAGAGTGAGTGGTAGCAACCTGCCTGCCTTGAAAATTGCCATTGTAAATTTTGATTTTTAATGGTGACAAATATATGCACTACCTCACCCACTAAGCATGTCACAAAATGGCTTATTCTAGGATATTAAGATGAAAACTTTGAAAATGGTCATAACAGGTGATGAATCAGGTTTGGTTTGTTTTAGACCATATCAACACCTCACTGGGTTATTTAATGCTGGCAAGATTTTTTTTTACAATAGATTCATGTGAATAGAATATATCTTCTTTGTAAAAACTCAGTTTGTAAATCAGATTTCATTGATGTATCTAAACTTATTTATAAATAGAACTGTGTGTGTGTGTGTGTGTGTGTGTGTGTGTGTGTGTGTATCTATCCGTTACCTATAGACTCCGAAACGGCTGAACCGATTTTCTTGAAAATTTACACAGTTGTACTATAAGCGTCTGCAAGTGTTCTTAGCTAGGTTTTGTGTAGAGGTACCCCCGATAAATATCGAAAATTGTTAATAAAAAAAATTGGGTTATAAAAGGAGTGGTCCAATTTTAATCAAATTTGATACACTCATAGACAAAGACATAAGAAATGATATTCAGAAGTTTCAAGGTTGCAGTTCTTAGAATAGCACAGAAAATTGATTATTTATATATATATATATATATATATAAGGCAAGATGTTTGTGTGTGTGTCTGTTTATCTGCCTGTATGTCGGTATTTTTTTTTTCAGCCCTTTTATTTTAGTTTTTGCTTCGGGTTTGGCTCTAAGTAGGTATAATTGTAGTTCTTAGTCTCAGCCATGATACCATTTACTCAAAGGACTTATTTAGCCTTCAAAATTTAGTTTATGACGAAAAAAAACTTATTTGATATCGATAGCAGGAAATCAAAATTTGACTTACATCCATTCATTTTTCTTTCAGTCTACAGTTTCGCTTTAACTGGAAACAACTATTGCTTTTTAGTCTTTTGTGCCAACTTCCAAAGAGGACCATGGATTAGTTTTAAAGCTTTCATTACACCCAAGCAATGCCGAGCTATACTGCTAGTTTTTATAAAGAGGATTTTTGTCGAGAGTCTGGTTTTATTGATTTATTCTTTTCGGGGATACAGTTTGTAGTGTTTTATTGACATTCTTATTTGGTTCATATTTTGGGATATAGGCCCACTGTTTTAAGAAACAATATTATGTCATCCATTTTTGCTTTCCTGAAGAGCTCATGCCTGTTGTTTATATTATAATATTTGTCTTGAGAGAAAGGACTGAACATTCAGTTAATGTTTAATAGTGTATGCTGTTTCACATGCTTGTTGGTATACTGGTTGGTCTTCGTTGTTTAGTAAATTCAAGTGGATTGCTCTCACATAGCCAATGCATAAGCAGGCCAGTATTCAGTTAAGTGCCATACGTGAAACACACTTGGGCGATCATGTCTCGAAAGAGACATGACTGACTGGGCAGAAGATTATCCCGCAGTGGGTTGCCATTGCTTTCTGCAGTAGACTGGTTGCCAGTAAAGGCTATAAAACCCAATCTGTTCTGTTATTTAACCCATAACTAGAAGGAAGAGACAGATTAATACCTTTCCCAAGGGTACTTGCATGTAAGTGAATGCAATGAATTCAAATGGAATTCGAACTTGGCTCCCCAATTTCTTGTTCCAAGCCGATATCCACTGCACCATAATGCACATCCTGCCAGTATTACTTCTTCCATTATCCGAGTTTGGGTTGAGTTGTGAAGAGTTTGTGTTGGTTATCCTCCCAGCACCATTTTCATTCCTTCTGAATATAATTGTTAATGACCTCCTTAAAGGAGGTGTATGGAATTTTGGTCCTTGAGTCTACATCCAAAACTAGAATTATCACTGTTAGGTCAGCTTTATTGCTACCTTCAACTATGATGTGGCTAAGAACCCAACATAGTTTGATGTCTTTATGTTTGCAAGTCATGCTCATTTTGCATAATAGTGTATTTTATTGAGGCATTGTGTGAATTGTCTTTCTATGGTATGTATATGTTGAGATATTGGGACCATCTCACTAGTGGGCTTAGGGATTTAACTATAGAGTTGATTTTTACACAGAATAGGGTCACCAAAAGAATGCTTCCTTGTGGAAGCCCTTCTTGATTTTGCCATTCTGATAACATAGTTCTTATACAGATTTGAAATTTTGGTCTTCCAGGAAATTCTTTATGAATCAAGTCAGCCTTTCCTTTAAGTCCAGGTTTTTCAAGATACCAAATTTTCAATGTGTTGTAATAAAAAAAAAATCAAAGTCAACTGCCATGAGATATTCCTTCTTAATGAAGGATTCCCATACAAAGATTTCTAGGTGTATTAAGTGGTCCACGATGCTTCTTTTTTTCTTAAAAGCACATTGGAAGCTGCTGAATAATCCTTTAATGACCCGCCGAGGTTGATATGCCATAAAATAAACCAACCAACCAATATCCATTTATATTTTCTTATAATTTTTCAGTGTCTCCATTGTGCAATGCATGAAGCTACAAGTCATGCTTTAGACATAAGATAAAATATATATTTATTGGTAGCTCTGTTATATTACATTGAGTAATGTTCTGATAATATCTGAGTGTACATGTGTGTATACACATAGGCACATGCATGCATGTGTGTGTGTGTGTATACATATATACACACAAATACATCTATAAATATATATACATATATACACACACACACCTATAAATATAGATATATATATACACACACACACCTATAAATATATATACATATATACACACAAACACCTATAAATATATATATATATATATATATATATATATATATAAATATATATATATATATATATATATATATATATATATATATATATATATATATATATATATATATATATATATATATATATATATATATACACACAAACACACCTATAAATATATATATATATATATATATATACACACACACAAACACACCTATAAATATATATATACACGCAAACACACCTATAAATATATATATACACACGCAAACACACCTATAAATATATATATACACACGCAAACACACCTAAATATATATATACACACGCAAACACACCTATAAATATATATATACACACGCAAACACACCTATATATATATATACACACACAAACACACCTATATATATATATACACACACACACAAACACACCTATATATATATATACACACACACACAAACACACCTATATATATATATACACACAAACACACCTATAAATATATATATATATACACACAAACACACCTATAAATATATATATATATACACACAAACACACCTATAAATATATATATATATATATATATATATACACACACACAAACACACCTATAAATATATATATATATATACACACACAAACACACCTACCTAAATATATACACACAAACACACCTATAAATATATACACACAAACACACCTATAAATATATACACACAAACACACACCTATAAATATATACACACACACACCTATAAATATATACACACACACACACACCTATAAATATATACACACACACACACACACCTATAAATATATACACACACACACCTATAAATATATACACACACACACACAAACACACCTATAAATATATATATATATATATATACACACACACATACAAACACACCTATAAATATATATATATATACACACACACACATACAAACACACCTATAAATATATATATATATATATATATACACACACACACATACAAACACACCTATAAATATATATATATATATATATATATATATATATTGTAACTAAGTTGTTGAACTCTAAGGTTTATTACCTTTTTGTTCATGCATTTACTTTTATAAAGAGTGCTCGATACAAATGTAGAGCGTTATACTGTAATGGTTGTTACAAAGTTCCCAAATTCACAGCATCACCACACGAAAAACTTCTCATGCCTCAAAGCCAGCCCACCATGTTCCGGCCCCATCCCCAGATGAATCTTTTTTTTTTTCTTTTTAGAAATGAGAACCATCCAGCTGAAAAGACCGTTCACCTGTGCTGGACCTGCCATTCCTGGGTGCTAGAGGGGCCGGTCCGCACTTCGAGTCCCGTTGACCCTTTTACTGGTCTTAGGGTCAAGTGTTTGTTTTTGGCAGATATGAATATTACGAAAAATCAGAAAAATGTTTGTTTAAAAGCATTATTTCAGGCTTTGTTTGACTGTAAGTCTTTCATGGTTGAGCAGCCAAGACATCAGATCAATTGACGGTTTCCCTTAGGGGATATAGGTTCAAATCCTGTCAGAAGATGCACATTTTCCTAGCAAGACTTCTTGATTATTCAGGCCAGCAGATATAAATATAGTTAAACCCTATATTTATATCTGTAAGTTATAAGAATAAGTTTTTTTTCGTCATAAACTGAATTATAAAAAGTATTAAAAACTATGTTTAAACAAATTAAAAATTGTGGGCTTTCTTTAAAGATTCATTTAGTTCTTCTAGAGTGAATGATAGGGTATAGCTCTTAGCATTATTTGATTTAAAATTTAGTTAGTTTTTTTTTCCCACTTTGTTTGAGCATTAGAAATTGTTGGATACCATTCTTGGCAGATGAATTTTTAGAGATTATTTTGGTTAGTTGGCCAGCAATATCTTTTTTGCTGGTTAGAGTTATTTATCAAGAAGTGTTTTACAGTTTGTTTGGTATTTGCCTGTTATTTTCTTTATCATATTCAAGATTTTGTTTTTGTAATAGAATTTTCCAGCATTCTCTTTTGGTTTCTTTAATTATTTTCTATGCTTTTTGCTCGAAGTTGCATAAATTGCAGCAAATTAGAGGTTGTTGGCTGTTTGTTGAATTCTCTTAATCAAAGCTGCTCTTCTCAGCCTGATGGCTTCTTTACGTTTAAAATTGAAACAAGTTCTGTTGCATTTTCTTGGTGCTTAATTTGTTTACTATAGAGATGAGGATTTCTGAGAAATGTTTTAAGTCCTTGATACTTTTTTTCCCTTCAATTAGTTTTTCAAAACAGTGGATTTAAAATTAATCTCAGTCTGCTCTGCCTAATTTTCAACAGAGAGGATTTTTGTTATATTCTTAGTTTTGTAAAATGATTGGCAAGTAATCGCTACCACATGTGTCTGCCAGTGCCAACCAAGAGAAATCCATGTAAATTAATGGATCACATAAGGATAAGTCCATTGGCAAGTAGCTACTCAGTAAATGAACCGATGTAAGTTGATGTTTTATTATTATAAATGCATAAATAGTTATTGGTTCTAAGGTCCTCCTCTTTTAGTCTATGTCCTGACAATCCTATTTGGTGCAGTGGTAGTTAAAGTTTCCTATTATCATAAAAGGTTCAGGGACTTGCCTTATTTCATGAATTTCAGCTTCATTTGGTGCAATAAATACTGCTTATTGGCCTGCGTAAGATCACTTTAACAGTAGTCACCTGTAAAGTTACTGTTAAATTTATTTTACTTTGAAGTACTTCGTTCCTAACTAGGATGGATGTACTAATTGACCCTCGAAGCTCAGAATCATGTGTGGCGTTGTATTGATGGTATTCTTTGATATTCAGTTTCTTATTTTGCTTAAGGAATGTTTCTTGAAGGCAAACAACTGCTAGTGACAGAAGCAGTTCATTTATGTTCACCTTTATTCTGCTGCAGTCCCATTGGATTATTTGATATATGATTGCTAAATGTTTTTGGGCTTTAGCTTAGTAAGTGAAGATAATTTAATTTGCCAAAGTTTTGAGTTTGGAGGTTTTGGCGGTATGTGGGTTTTGGCTTTCCATCTGCATTTCTTCCAGTTTATCAAATCAATTTTGGATAGGTATATGTGCGTTGTGGTACAGTGGATATCGGCTCGGAACGAGAACTCGGGGAGCAGAGTTCGAATTCCAGTTAAATTCATTGCATTCACTTACGTGGGAAAGGTATTAATCCATTTCTTCCTTCCAGTTATGGGTTAAATAACAGGACAGATTGGGTTCTATAGCCTTGGCTGGCAACCAGTCTACCGCAGAAAGCAATGGCAGCCTACTGCGGGATAAACTTCTGCCCAGTCAGTTATGTGTCTTTCTAGGCATTATCGCCCAAGCTTGTTTCACATATGGCACTTAACTGACTGACTGATTTGGTTGCTGTGAATTTCTGGTTTTTGTTTGGCTTCTGTATTTTTGGAGGAGTGGTTTGTGTTTGAGCAGTAGATTTTGCATGTTTTTTCTTTATTATTTCAATCATTTTATTGCATTTCTTTTGTGATGCAATTAGTACTATTTCCTTGAAGTACATGTCTTAAGAAATTTGGGCTAGTCATTTGGTCCTAAGTGTACAATTTTCTCAATGAGGGCTTTGTATTGTCAGGTTAACTAGTATTTGTCATGGTTATTTTTGCATAGAAAGAGCCTTATATGTAGCTTTCTATTTGTCTTGTTTCTGTGAATGAGAAATTTTATTTGTTTCACCCCAACTATCTACTTTTGGCTTTTCCAGAAGTCACATGATCATGACTATGCTGGATGGTTTTCCTGACAGTTAGAACATCTTATTTCATACTGGCATTCTTTTTCCAGGTGGTCTGAACCCCTTTGGACACATTTTCCACATGTTGGGCAACTCCTGCAGCTACCCCTATGATTTCAAAATTTTTGTCACTCAAAACATTAGTGAAACAGGAATATATTGTTCCACTGGCTCAATATTGTACCAGACTTATTTTTCAAGAGGCGTGAAAAAAAGTAAGGATATACATGTCTGTTGTTATGGTTTCCTCTTTTCTTTTTATTGGGAGGCCAGAGACAACTCTTTGCTTCTAATGACTTCCTTAGGAGTGTTCAGTCTTTCATTGGGGAAGGGTTTTATTTGGAGGTTATGAAAAGTCTTCATCTTGATTATCTTTTCAATGTAGTTCCTATTTCTACTTCTACCAGCAGATTGCCAGTTCTTAATCCCTTTACTGTTTTAGGGTTAAGTCCGACTTGATAGCATTTTTTCAATTACAAGAGGGAAAGTTTTTCTAGGGGAGTTTTATTTCAGGATATGAGCACAAGAATTCTTGGAAAAAAAAAATCAATGCTCATTTCTTTTTCAGAATCAGAATCTGAAAGACATTGTTTCTCCCCACCTTCCATTTTTGGTTATTCATAATTTTCATGTACTAAAATTCACTGCCTGTGCTCCCTACCTACCAAGGAACGTGTCACCTTGATAAATCAGAGCTGCACAAACCAGTATTCTCATATTTGAGAGAAACTCTGAACACTCATTAAAATATTTGTTGCACTTGCCAAATCTTAAGTGTACAAACTGCCATGTTTACAACCATGTCCAAGTCTAAATCTCTTCAAACTGATTGTCACTCATTGTCTTTTAATGCCTATAAATTGAATAAAGATACTATTTTTATCCTGGTGTATATTTGGAGTATTGTATTTTGTTACAAAGTACTCCATAAACTGACATAGTTATAAGCGCTAGAGCTTGACGTGACCAGCCAATTGATCAAATCGGGCCTCTATGACAGCCCATCCAGTCCAAGTAAGAGCCAAAGTAGCGTGTTGGAATAAAAAGTATCTAACACATTCCTGAAGCCCTCAACCACCAGGATCCAATCTCCAAACATTACAAGTTGCCACTCATGGTAAACAGGTGGTGTCATGACAGGGGTACCCCTTCTGCCTTTGCAGTCTTCGAAGACATCAAACTCTCCAAGACCAAAGAAAGGACAAATCAGTTGAAGCAATGTGAAGATACCATAGATTGTTTTCTTCAACTACAAGTGCATTGTTTATCAGGAGCATGCTCCACCTGGTTAGACTATAAACAAGTACTGTTGTGAAGTGTTGCAGCATTTACAGGAAAAGGACAGAATTGCAGCTGTCCAGAGAGTTCCGACTCTACCATGACAATGTGCATGCCCATTCAACATAACTTGGGCAGCAGTTTTTGGCCAAGCTGCAACATTCATATTTCAACAATCACCATATTACCGCAGATCTTGTCCCTTGCGACTTTTCCACTTTCCAAAAAGTAAATCCCATTTAAAAAGAACAAGATTTTAAGACATAAAAGAAAACCCAGAGAATGTGATGAGACAGCTGCTTGCTAGCCCCCAAAAGTTCCAGGAATGCTTCCATTAATGGAAGCAATGCTGATAAAACCTGTAGCTTCAGAAGAGGACTATTTCAAAGGTGATTTAACGTCAAATTGATTTGTGTTGTGGTTTACTTTTTATAGCACCAGTTCCAATACTTTTTAATAAGACATTGTAAGTTTGATAAAAATCATTGATAATTGGCGACAGTGGTTAATGCTCAATTTTAGGAGTAAAACATTTCAAATGTTTATTTTCAAAGCAAAACTTCTTAACTTGGATGATTGTGTTGCCACTATTTTGCAATCTTACTCTCTGGGATAGACTAAGCTGATTATGTGTTTGTGTATGATATATAAAAAATACTAAGCTTAAGATTTAATCTTAATCTATAGATTATCTGATCTGCCATGGTCATAAACAAAGAAATACATTGGGTAGCAAAGAAAGTCAACTGAAAACCTTTAAAATATTACAAGAGAAAATAATGAAATACTTTCAATACAGCTATTGGTTCAAATGTTGTATTTTGGTGTCAAGACAGCATGTTCATATAAAAATCAAACTGTATATTACCAGAATACATTAATGTCCCTGGTTTCACTACACACCAAATCACAAGAAACATTTGGCATGTGAAAATAACCAGGAGTTATTTTCTGTTTAAAAAAAAAAATAGATAAAATTGAAATAAGGAGATGCTAATTGTCAAAAGGAGGAAAAGCAAGAAACTTACACATGACTGTTACTCTTCAATAAATGAAGCCATTTACAGTAAAACTCATTTCTTGGTATCTTATTTATAACCTTTCCTGACTAACTGAAACCAAATATATACTAATTCAATAACACAGTGCTAAAAGACCATTCCAAAATCAGAGAAAAATGACGTAAAGTTCAGACTCGAATATCAGGCCAGAAAAAGAAAATGCCGAAAATTCAATTCACCAGTACAATCTCATGAACTGCTATCCACCTAACCAGTCAGACACCAAAAAATTTCTTCCCCGCTTCGAGAACAACAACTGCTTTTATCGCCGATCAATTTTTTCCATTGGCCGACAACTCAGAGAGGACACTAAATATTTGCATATATTTTTATAGCGACTTCTTCAACGGACTTTCTTTTTTTTTTTTTTTTTTTTAAATATTCCGTCTTCAGCATGTTATGCGGAATATGTGTCCCTTTTTTCTGTTTGGGTCTGTAATTTTCTTTTTCGCTGCATTTTCCGTCGTAGTATTAATGCGATGTGCTGTTGCTTGGTTTGACGAGGCAAGTCGCCATTTTCCTCACTATAGCCATCTACCAGAAAGTGACTATAAGTAAACTCATTTTACAGATACTTCATAAATGTAGTATTGTAAAAGTTCATGTCATATTTTATATGCAATTTTTTTTTTTAGTACTAACATTCTTAGTAATTATCCCCATTGACAGGGAAGAAATAATGGATCATACCTTTTCCGAAGGTATTTGCACATAAGTGGAAATCATCTCTCCAATTAACAATTTCATTGATACAATTACACCATCCATACATCCAAGCTGGTATTCCCAAGTATCATCTACCTAGGTACTGACCAAGGTTGAAATTGCTAAACTTTGGTGATTGAATGAGAACTAGTGTTTCAATGTGATGATAGTAAGCCTCAGCAAATTAGATTAAGATATGTGTGTGTGTGTGTGTGTGTGTGTGTATACACACACACAACTGGGCATAATTATTAGGCCACCCCAGTATCTTAAAAAATGATGTATTTCATATTATTTTTTAGTATTTATTGCCAAGTGAATAATTGCAAATGAAAATAGAATGGTTCTTTTGTTAATACTGCACAATAACATGTGCATCAAATGAATTCATAAATATTTAATAATTATCTATATTGCAGTTTCATCAATGAAAGAATGAAGAAAATTTAGGGTGATTCAGACAAGCCCATCTTTGCTTCCTTGTCTTGTAAAATTTGACAAAGTAATAATAACAAAAGAATGATTCTATTTTTATTTAGAATTATCCACTAAAAATAGCATGAAATACATCATTTCTTGCAAAAAACTGGGGTGGCCTAATAATTATGGCCAGTAGTATATATATATATATATATATATATATGAATTTTTGTTTAACATTATTATTTTTTTAATGGATACTTGTATTTGAGTGGAAAGTGTTTTTTTTGTTTGTTTTTTTTTTGTATGTGGATGACTAATATATTATGCTCTCATTATGATTGAGCTCTGTAAAGAAGAAAATTTTAAAAACTGTTTCTACTTCTGCGATATATGCATGACTCTTCAGAAATGAAGAGAGTTCTTTCAGTGACCGACATGTGTATACACTGCTTATATAAGTTAAAATTTCCCTCCTCTGATTCCATACACCTATGACTTAGGGGATAGCGACTCCAACTGACACCAACTTAGTTGAGTTTTGATCCCAGCCAGAAGCAAATGGATGTGTTTAGCCACACTGATGAGCTGTGATACAGCGAAACAGGCTTGCATGTGGATGACTAATATATATATATATATAGCTAAACAATACATTATAATTTCCACTGGCTTAATCATTTGAGAAATCGTTTGCAAAATATGTCATCCAGCAGGAATCAAACCTACAAACTCCCATACCACAGAGATGCCATCTTTAGGTCAGATATATCATTACCAGTTGACCTACAGGAGATTTCATGGAAGACAAAGTTCAATTTTACCTTTTTATATAGGTATTTTCTTGACTTTCATCAAACGATTAATATCTGCTCAGATTGTATCCGAATGTAAACAGACACAACTGAAGGCAATGGAACATTACGGAATTTAACGGAAATCCACCAAACTGGCATTAGTCGACATGTTAAACAAACATTCAAATATGTCGGCTAATGCCAGTTTTGTGGATTTCTGTTAAATTACGTTACGCTCTCACACCCTGATTGAGCCCTCTGGAAGAATGATAGACTTTGAAAAAACAGTAGCTACTCTAGCATCTACGCATCGTTCATTCAGTAATGAATTAGAACACTCTTAGTTACTGGCATGTGTCCACATCATATATCACACACTAAAAGTCTGCCTCCTTCTACAGTGCACCCATAGCCCAGGTAAAAATCGCCTACTAACGTCAATTCGGTTGGGTTTCAATCCTGGCTAAAAAACAATTGGATGTCCAACTGTACTGATGAGCTGTGATACAGCAAAACTGATCTGTTGGTGGATTATATATATATATATATATATATATATTAGTAACTGTAAACAATTCATGGAAAGAAAACTTCCCTTGGTAAATAATCTAAATGGACCCTAGTAATATATTAAAAATTATAAAATATTAAAAATAATCCAGAAAAAAATTTATATATAAATTTATGTGTGTATGATGAAAAAGACTACACTTAATAAATATTTATAGATCCTCTGATGTGCCATGGTCATAAACAAAGAAATACATTGAGTAGCAAAGAAAGTCAACTGAAAACTTTTAAAATTTTACAAGAGAAAATAATGAAATACTTTCAATACAGCTGTTGGTTCAAATGTTGTATTTTGGTGTCAAGACAGCATGTTCATATAAAAATCAAACTGTACATTACCAGAATACATTAATGTCCCTGGTTTCACTACACACCAAATCACAAGAAACATTTGGCATGTGAAAATAACCAGGAGTTATTTTCTGTTTAAAAAAAATAGATAAAATTGAAATAAGGAGATGCTAATTGTCAAAAGGGGAAAAAGCAAGAAACTTATACATGGCTGTTACTCTTCAATAAATGAAGCCATTTACAGTAAAACTTATTTCTTGGTATCTTATTTCATAACCTTGCCTGAATAAGTGAAATCAAGTGCATACTAATTCAATAACATATTTCTGAATGACCATTCCAACATCACAATTCTGTTGGGATACATCTTGAATAATTCTTTTTCAAAATAGCATTAAGAATCTCCATTATAGAGCATACTGAAATAATATCTTGACTTGACAGCACTAGTATATCTACCATTTCATATACTTTAAATAGATATCAGAATCATTGGACCTGGCTGTGTATTGAATTAGTATTTACCTGTACTAATAAATGGAAAAATCACCTTAACCTCACTTTAGTTACTCACTCCTTACTGTAGAAACATGCAATAGTTAATGAAAAGAAATATGAGATATGGGAAGTGGAATTTCTTCACTTTATTTTGTAAATTGAAAATAAATCAGTGAATAAAAATAGATAAACCTCCTCATCGGAAACTTAGTTTCAACAAGGTATTATTCTTTAGTAAATTGTTGGAATGTCATGCAAAATAATTTCTCTTCATGCCATCTTTCAAGAGAAGAAAATCCCAATTCAAAAGTGCCCAAATCTCCAAGCAATATGCAACAGGTTATACTCAATTACAAAGTACCAACTGGAGATGTTAATTTCCAATCTGACATCCCCACCATGATTCTTTGACATTTATTTATAAATTGTGGAAGGAGGGGACATGTTTTTCCAGTTGCTTCAATCAAAATCTGAACAATTCACAAATTCTATTTTCTCATCCATTGACCATCAGGCCACCCACATTTACAAGATTACCAGTCAGTAAATAAAATTTCTTTGTCCCCCACAACATTAACAACCAATTACAAATTTATTTTTTAGTGTGAAAACAATGTTAAGACTTCAGTTAAAGTTATAAATCAACTCTTAAAAAATATTTCATAGCCCAAATTGTTTATTATAAAGTTGGATTTCATAATTGATCTACGGCAGTCAATGCATTAAAATAAGGAGAAAAATTAAATAGAAGTTATTAGAGGTCACCAAGTTTGAAAAAAAAAAAAAAAAAACACAGAGTAAAAATCTCAGCACAGCTTGTATAGATGACTGAGAAAAAAGTTAAATCTGTACAAGAATGGCCAATAACATATCTGTCCACCACATAAATTGACCATGTCTGTCCTGTACTTAGTCTTTCCTTGATGAAAACAAATTCTTCTCCTGAGACAGAAAGGATGAAGAGATTCATATAGTTGCAGGAAAAAAAAAGTAGAAATCTCAGCACATCTTGGATAGATTACCATGGAAACTCTTGCATCCTTAAGGCTTAGGAAATGTACAAAGTCTCCTCAGTGGTAATACATTTCCTTAAATATAGCACAGAACTGGAAAACCACATACTTAAATCACACCAAAGGCACTGCCACCTCCAATCACTTCAATATCCAATGAGGACACTTTCAAGAAAACTTCCAGTCACCCCTTCTATTCTGTCTGTCCTTAATCCCCACCCCCTTTTGCATGAACTAAACAGTAATAACTATGGATAAAAAGTAAAAAAGTAAAAATAAAATAAAGCGTTTAATCGCCTATTCTACATGAAGGATCTCAAACTCTTCGCTAAAGACGAAAATGAGTTGAAAAGTATCCTCAATACTGTAAAATGTTTCAGTGACATCAGTATAGATTTTAGATTAGATAAATGTGTAAAGTAACATTCAAGAAAGAGTGAATTACAAAAACACACTCAATAGGTCGAGATTTTGCAACAAACATTAGGGGATTAGAACAAAAAGCCTATAAATACATAGAAGTCAGCAAAAGCAATAGAATACAGCACACCCAAATGAAAGAGAAAGTAAGAATACTACAGATATGTGTCTGGGGTTAAACATTGAGTTGAATTCACCAAACAGAATGTCAGTCATTAACACTTTGGTTGTCCTTGTGATGCTATACAATTTCAATATCCTTAACTGGACCATAGCTGACATTAAGCAAATGAATGTCATAACAAGAAAGCTACTCACTTGCCACCACATGCCTCATCCTAAAGCTGTTGTGATTGTATGTGATTTGAAGGAGGTAGAGGATTAGTTCAACTGTCTTACAAAACTACTACAGTCAGTCATCTAAAATACATAGAAACTACAAAAAGACTGGATGATATGTGCCAAAGAACATGAAAGAAATATTAAATTTTATAATGTAATAAAAAAAAGCCAACAAATACAAAATGGAATTTCAAGTAAACCATAATTTACCTATTGCAGTAGTAGAGACTTGAAAAAGCAAGCAAAAGCGATGGACCAAATGCAGAAACAATGGCAAGATATACCTATTCATAGTCAATATTCTGCCTATGCCAAACAAGCTGATGTAGACAAAACCCTGTACACAGTGGTTATGTAGTGCAGGGTTAAAAGCTGAAACCAAAGTTTTTATTCCTGCCGCACATGATCAATGCTTGCTAACTAGAAATTACCAAGCACAAATACTGAAAAAATGTGTCAACCTAAAATGCAGATTCTGTAATAAATATTCAGAAACAATTGACCATCTTGTATCAAGTTGAACGGTGTTAGCATCCACTTGAGATAACAGAGTCAACCAATGTTTTAACTGGAAAATTTGCAATTTTGACCAAGTAAACTGCAAGAAACCGATATGAACACTACCCAGAATCAGTACCAATGTAGGACCTGTAACAATTTTATGGGACTTACAATACACACATACAGGACAATCAAAACTAACCAACCAGACTCCATGATCAAAGATCATAAAAACAATGTGTCGATAAACGACATGGCAGTTCTTGCAGATTGTAATGTATCTTAAAAAAAAAAAAAAACTATCAAAATACAAGGATCTTGAAATAGAAATCTAAAAAAATGTGGCATCTGAGGACATCAATAATTTCAGTAGTAGTTGGAGCCCTCAGATTAATTGGAAAAAAGTCCAGTGCACTAATTGAATGGATTCCTGGTAGCCCATTCCTCAAAGAAACACAAAAAAACTGTACTCACAAGCACAGCTAACATCTTATGAAGAGCTTTAACTATGTAAAATGTGTGATCTTTTTTTCTTTTACAAACATTCTCAGTGGCAAATGTCATGATCTTAGGTCTCTCGTTAGAACTCAGAAGGAAATAAGTATACAACAGAAATCAAAGGAAATACTAATATTACTAATAAAATAAATACCCTGTTGCTACAGCAGGCCTGTCTCTCATGGTTTCTGAGCTTTTAGATTGTAAATATTGTGTTTTGGTTTATTAATCCAGGCTACAGTAAATATCCCATTCAATACCACAAACCTGCTAGTCAGTTGCTTGACCTTAATCACTTGTGCAGATCTTCAAGATATTGACAAACATTTTGTGCCAGTTCAACAATAAAAAGAAACAAATTTCAGATTTGTTAAAAAAAGAGGAAACCAGCTCACGCAAAGTTAGATAGTAAGAACACAAGAAAACCAGATCAAAAACTTGAGTAGGCAAACCATAACTAGATGCAGAAGAAATCCTAATACCTGATCTAGAATAAGGTCCAAGTAGTAAATAGAGAGCATCACTAGAAAGGGAGAAATTTAAGAGGCAAAAGATATATATTTATCCATAAGGTTAATGATAATGTAAGCCGATGTGGATTTCTTTGCTTTGTAGAAAAGGATTGAAGAGTAAGACTGCACATAAACTAAAAAATTGCTTCTGTTACACTAGATGTTCTAAGAATGTGTGTGTGTATATATATATATATATATATATATATATATATATATATATGTACAAATCAGGTCAGTATAGATTCTTATGCTTTGTACAACACTTTGAATTTTACTAGCAAGGGAAATCTATAATTATTAACTGGTCAGAATGGAGCTATTCTTGAAAAGTCTGGATGGCTGATCTATTGTAATTTGGATTTTGCAACTAAACCAAAAGTACTTTGAGAGTATCTGTTTTGTAAAAAAAAAAAAAAAAAAAACTTGATTTATTTATATTAGTAACTTTGACAGATGTGTGACAGAAGATACAATTTGACAGATCTTACTGTTGGCCAGAGAAATATCTTGATATTGGATAAAGGGATTTTTTTTTTTTTTTTTTTTTGAGAAATCAGTATGTGCACTGGTTTTGTGGGTCCCAAGGAAAAATTGGTTATATTTTGAAAGTCATGAGAAAACAGATTGGCAAATAAGATTTGGAGGCCATTTGAAAATTAATTAGAAAATCCATGATGTTCTTTACTAAATGCTAAGTCATAGGGCAACTCTTAGCCAGAACTAGAGGGTGATCACAAATCTCATTCTTTCACAGAGAGTGAAGATTTTTTAGTTTCAGATTGGGTTTGTTGCTATAGTTAGCTTAAAAAAAAAAAAAAAAAAATTTATTTTTTTATATAAATTTGTAAAATTTTTACCTTACTTAATTGAAGTATAAGATTATTTTATTTTCTTTAGACTTAGTATATTATTTTATGCTTTCATTGCAAAATCATACATTTTGGGGGGCAAAATTTACAAATGTAATTTAGGAAGCTTGGAAGTTAATATTTCTCTCTATGCAATTTTTATTCATATGTTTAACTTTATTCTTTTATTTTTGCATAATCTTTATTTCTGTATTTAAAAAAAAAAAATTCTTTTTTAAAACCACACATACTGAAATCCAACATTTTAATCTTGCTAGATTTAAAGAAATAATTCATTAATATTTTAGTTTTTTATTACAAAGTCTCTCCAAAGTAAATTTTAGGTTTCATTTCTAACAGACTTTTCTTCCAAAGATATTCTCTTTGATTCTATTTTTACACTGAGAAATTTATTTACAAAAAAAAAAAAAAAAAAAAAAAAAAAAGCTATTTATTTATTATATGAAGTTAATTTAATATTTTTCTCTACACATCATAAATTAATGGCCAATGATTTTATAAGTGGGAATTCAACCAGTATTGGAAAGCGTTTATCACAAAAATGATACAAATGATCCAAATTAAACTAAACACTTCTTTTCTGGCTGAACATAAAAGTTGTTTTTGGAAAAGAAAGTCACTGTGACTGAAAAATGGATTCCTTATGAGAAAGATTGAAGAAAATTTAGTCAAGACTTAAGACAATATCTAAGGTAAAAAGAAATCTACTTGAGAGAAAACTAAATTGTTCTTTTTTGTGGTTGGTGGGATTCTAAGAGAGTTATTTGTTCTGAGTTGCTATAACCAGGACAAACTTAATGCATCAATGTTACCATAAACAAATAGTTCATCTGAATGGCACATTGGAAAAGAAAAGACCTTTGTGTAAAGACAACATCCACAGTTTTTTCAGCATGTCCTATGTTACAAATATGACACCATAAATCCTCATGGATCTGGGATAGCAAGTTATTCCCAGTGAAACATATTTTTCAGACCTGTACCCGAAGACAATCTTATTTTGCTCCTTACAACACTCATTGTCTGGTTAGTGATTACATATTTAAGATACTTCGTTGTGGTACAGTGGATATCGGCTCGGAATGAGAAACCGGGGAGCTGAGTTCGAATTCCAGTTGAATCCATTGTATTCACTTACGCGCAAATACCCTTGGGAAAGGTATTAATCCGTCTATTCCTTCCAGTTATGGGTTAAATAACAGGACAGACTGAGTTTTATAGCCTTGGTCGGCAACCAGTCTACCGCAGAAAGCAATGGCAACCTACTGCGGGATAATCTTCTGCCCACTCAGTCATGTCTCGAAAGAGACATGATCGCCCAAGCGTGTATCACGTATGGCACTTAACTGACTGACTGATATATTTAACTCCCTTGAATCAAAACTATTCTTTTACACTAAAAATATACAAGTTACTAGAAAGGTAAAACAAGGAAAATAATTTGATAGCTGAATAATGAGGATATAAATTCATATGAAAATATTTTGTCAAAGAAGACTATTTGTTTGCATAAAATTAAAACAAAAAATTTACGTAGATTGTTTCTCCAATCAACATTTGTCACCTGAAATGTTTTTGTGTTGGCAATTTTATTGTGATTAAATTGTTACCATTTTCAAAGCTGCTATCTACACTAAGTCATCCTTTTTATACTCAAACTACCAACAACTATATAAAGAGTAAACAACATATTAAAAAAAAAAATACTCACTGATTTACTAGATTCAGATTTTATCTCATCTTCAACCAGTAAGTCAATTTTCAAATTAGAAAATTTCTCCTTGTATTTTTTGTAGATTTCATCATCAACAGGAGTGAGTTTCAAAAAGACAGGATCGACAGAGGAAATCAACTATTGAAAATAAAAACACATAATATTAAATCGTTAAAAAAAAAAAAAATCAGCATATTTAAAATAAAATTTCCTTCTTTAAATATTGGTTCTACATAAAAAAAAACTTCATCCATAATTATATACATAAGCCTATGTTATCAATGTGTACCTTAGTTCCTGACCACTAACAGTCATGTATTTAAACTTTCAACTCAAACACAACTGAGTGCTAAAAATCTGCCATCCAATACTTCATTTTTTTTTTCCCTAACCCCTTGAAAAATTCCATTTTGATCAGGTATAAATTTAGTAAAGCCAAGGAGTAATGGTAGAGTATGTGTTTGAGAAGTCATTAGTCAAAATATTGAGAGTACCAGGTTCAAATTAGGTCAGTACTAAAATAAATCCAAGATTTTAGTTTAATTTTGTTCATTAGTAAGAAAAAAATTTATTACTATATATTCCAATATATCACTTTTAAAATTTGTAGTTTTGTTACACTGCTGATGCAAAAAAAAAAAAAAAAAAAAAAAAAAAAAATTAATCAAAATTTTTAATGTGTTAAAAAGGATAAAAAAAAAATTTTTTAATTACTTTTCCTTTTAATTATAACAAATATTTTGATGAAATTTTGTTATTTGGTTTTTGTTTTTTCAGAGAATTAGTGGCGGTACCTAATCAAATATATATACCAAACCATTTGTATTTTCTATGCTTCAAGGATTCCTATATTAAAGAATTCTGCTAAATTTTTAAAGCTATTTAACATATTGGCACATCAGTGATTCACTTAAATAAAAAGCAAGATTGATCAGTAGTAAAACTAATCAGCTATTTTCAGCCAAAAATGACGACACTACTTCATTACATCCATAGATATCTACTAGCTTAACCATACCATTAAACAAAACAAAACGCCATTTTAAGTATTCTTTCCAAGTATTGTTTTACTGCTGTTTCAAAATTTCCTTCCATCACATGACTTCAGAAACATCTCTAAACAATTCACCACTGGCATAAAACACCACCATTTACATTTCCTACAGTAAGGGAGATAACTGAGAAACTTATTTTAAATACACACACATTTCTTCTTCTGTGCCATGTCCCTTCAGGTCATAGGCGATCATAGCTTTTCACATCTCCCTGTCCCTGGTAGCACTTAGCATACTTTCTCCTGTTACCCCACCCAAACCCCACTCTGCCATCTACCTGCTCAGGCCCTTCTAATATGTTATCTGCTGCTTTCCACATCTCTCTTTCCCCTGTATGTCCCGTGAGTATCAGATTCTCCAAGCCTTCCATCCTCATCACATGCCCCAAGAACTTCAGCTGTCTCTTCCTGATGCTCAGTATTAATTTCCTTTTTGTTTCCATCCTTTCTAAAACCCCATTACTGCTCAGTCTCAATCCATGATATACACATCATCCTTCTGTAGAACCACATTTCAGTTGCTTTAAGTTTTTCCTTCATCTTTGATGATATTGTCCAGCATTCACTGTCATACTGAAGGACAGACATCACATAGCAATCCAGAACTCTCTTCTTTGTTTCTAGCAAAATTTTCCTGTCTTTTAATACTTTGCTCAGCTTCTGGAATGTGTCCTTGGCCATGCCAATTCGCCTTCAGATCTCAGTGTCGCACTTTCTGTCTTCTGTTAGAACACTTCCCAAGTACTTGAATTTTTGTACTAGCTTGATTTTAGTATCCCCCACTTGTAATTGACATTTTGGGCTCCTCTGTTTACTGATAACCATACATTGGGTTTTCTTGTAGTTTATTTGTAGTTATTTCTTTTGACTTTCCATGTCAGCTATCAGCGCTGTATCATCTGCATATCTTATGTTGTTCAGATTGTGACTACCAATGACGAATCCTGGCATAACTTCTATGGTTCTCAGTCTACTATACAAGTTAAATAGATCTAAGGAAAAGACACATCCTTGTCTTACACCTCTTTCTATCTTTGTATGTGCGTTGTGGTGCAGTGGATATCAGCTTGGAACGAGAAATCAGAGAGAGCCGAGTTCGAATTCCAGTTGAATTCCTTGCATTCACTTACGCGCATATAGCCTTGGGAAAGGTATTAATTCGTCTCTTCCCTCCAGTTATGGGTTAAATAATAGGACAGATTGGGTTCCATAGCCTTCCATCCATTCGTTTTTCTTCTGCGTCTGATTTCCTCTGGGACCATGTTGTTAGCTGATATCACTAGATCTTCTTTAAGTGTGTCCCATTTCAAATTTCCATTTCCCATTTGTTCTTGGTATTTCTTTCTCACAATGTCAGTGTATTTTTTTCTGCAGGTTGATGTCATTCAGGAGCATGTTGTATTGCAGTCTGGGTGCTGCCCTATGCTTCTTTAGTCTCTGAAGTTTCACCCTTAGTTTGCAGATAGCAGGAAGATGGTCGCTTCCACAGTCAGCACTTGGATAGGTTTTGCATTGAACCACTGTATTTCTGTCTTTTGTTTATGGTTACATAAACAATTTGGTTTTTCATGTTGTCTCCTAGGCTCCTCTATGTCCATAAATGTCTCAGGTGTTTTTGAAATCAGGTGTTGGTTATCACCTGGTCATTCGCCTCACACCACTGGACCCATCTTTCACCTCGATCGTTGAGGATTCCTAATCCAAAGTTGCCAGTTGTCTCCCCTTCCCTCTCTTTGCCTACTTTGGCATTCAAGTCTCCCATGATGGTTCTAATTTCTTGTCTTTTGCATTGAGCCTTGGCATTGTCAAGAGTGGAGTAGAAAGTGTCTATTTTTTCCTCAGTGCTTTGTGTTGTTGGTGCATAGACAACTGTAATTGCTATGTTCGAAGGTCTGTCTTTCAGCTTGACCAGAACCCTAGAGAACTGGCAGTATCCCAAAATGCACTTCTTCATTTCTTCGCCCAGTATTAAGCCAACTCTCTTTGTTTTTTTTATCTCCTGCATATATGATCCTGTGCTTGTCGCTGCTGAAATCTCCATTGTTTGGTCATCTAGTTTCGCATATGCCCAGAATTTTAATGTTCAATCTGCTCATTTCCTGCTTGACATTCTCAAGTTGACCACAGTTGTTCAGTGTCCTGACGTTCCATGTTCCTAGGGTAATTTGTTCTTTGTTGTGCACAGTCACAGGGTAACGTTCTAGAAACACCTGTTGCTCATATTGTTCCTTTCTGGGCAAGGGACAAATTTTGAAAAAAATGTGTTCCCTTTACACCGTTGTTGATAACAGTCGCTGGATGAGTCAGGTCACACCTGTTGCATATGTCAACTGGAATTAACCCCCTTCACGCCATTGGGTTTTATCTGAATATTTTGTAAATCATGGCTTTATACACAAGATTAACACAAATAAAATTTGTCACTTAATTGATTTATGTTACATTCAGCACCTCAACTCTTAGAGTTTTGTAGACAAACCTTTTGTAAGCATTTGGTCCACCCATTTAAGAATGAAGCAGACTGTTGCTGCTGGGTTTTGACTTACCCATTGTGGTGGTGTTTTAACGTAACTGAAGACGGAAACAAAACCTCTTTAATAGGCTTTACAGAACTAATTTCGCAACACAAGAGCATGCAGTAAACGCAAGAGCAGGTAAACAAAATGCCGAAGAAAGAAAAGAACTCAGCCTTTTTAAAGGAAAAGGAACGTGTGCAAAATCACGTGCAATAGAAATTTTTACGAAAATATAACAATCTCCCCCCACTAGTAAGAGAGATTGCAAGGTGGGTGTATATATTATTTTATTTATTTTATTTATAAGTCCAGTCTCTGAACTGGTCTACGAATCCTGCTAGACCGCCGCGGGGGCAGTTCACTATTCGAAGGACTGGCAGGTCTCTGGGAAGGCTGATTCTCTATTTCCTCCGCATTAAGTGTAGTGTCAACTGGACTTGTTTCAATCAAACGGGCCGGGTCTGCATTTGCAAGGTCGGGTCGAGTATTCTCAGCAGGACCCTGATGTTCATCAGAGCGTGGAAAGCGAGCCAAATGTCTTAGCGTCACTGAATCCTCCCGGCCGTCATCATGCCGTATTCTTGCATGAGTAGGGTTGGCCTCAAGGAGTTCCACCACCTCTACGATCGGGTCATACTTGCTCCTGTTGCCAAACCGTTTCAGCAGTACCCTTCCAGGTTCGCAGAGCCAAACAGGTAAGGCAGTACCGGTAGAAGAGCGCCTTTCAAATTTGAACAAGCGTTCGTGGGGAGTCACATTTGTACTAGTGCATACTAGGGAACGAATAGAATTTAAAACATCGAGCAGAACGTCCTGCCAAGCACTAAGGGGTAACCGTTTAGATTCCAAGGCCAATAATATCGAGTGCCAAATAACGCCGTTGTAACACTCGCACTGACCGTTGCCTCTTGGGTTGTATGCAGCGGTGTTACTGCACCCAACCCCAAGTCTCGTCAGGAAATTTCTGAACTCCTCGGACACGAACGACGTTCCTCTATCAGAATGGATGAAAGTGGGGAGTCCAAAAATAGAAAAAATATTCGTCAAGCACTTGATTGCGGTTTGCGAAGAACAATCACGGCACGGGAATGCAAAGGGAAATCGACTGTACTCATCGACGATAGTAAATAGGTAACGACATCCTTTCGATGATGCCGGGACAGGCCCTTTGAAGTCTACGGAGAGGCGCTGAAAGGGAGCAGTAGAGCGGATTATTATTAGTAGGGCTGGAAAATTGAGGTTTTATTTTTGCACAAGTTGTACACTCGGATGTCACTCGCCGAACTTCATCAATTGAGTATGGCATATTTTGTGATAGTATAAAGTGCCAAAAATGTTGAACCCCAGGGTGTATTAATGAACTGTGTATGGTCCTTAGCTCCTCCAAGGAGGAAGCAGCAGCACCACACACTCTCGACAAAGCATTGGCAACGGTGTTTTCACTTCCGGGACGGTGTTTTATATCATACGAGAACGGGAGAAGCTCCATTTTCCACCGAATGATTTTATCATTTTTAATTTTTCCTCGGTTAGCTGGCTTATACATAAAAGATACGGCTTGCTGGTCTGTTATGATAGTAAAGTGCTTCCCAACAAGGAGGTCCCTCCATTTTCGGACACATTCAACTATTGCGTAAGCCTCTTTTTCAACTATGTGTAGTCGTATTTCAGATGGGTTTAATGATCGGGAAAAGAATGCTACAGGCCTATCAGCCTGTAGGAGAGTGCCTCCTATAGCTTTCTCTGAGGCATCGGTTTCAATAGTAAATGGTAGTTCGTCATCGATAACCTTTACAGATGATTCGGCAACGTCTTTCTTAAGTTTTTCGAAAGAATTCACAACTATAGGAGGCATGGGAAATTGTTTATTTTCAACCAGGGGACGAATTTTGTGTGAATACTTAGGTATCCATTTCGCATAGTAAGAAAACATACCAAGGCAGCTCTTTAACGAATTTGAATCCGAAGGAGGAGGCATTTGCAAAAGAGGTTTCAAACGCTCAGGGTCAGGTTGAATAGTTCCGTCACAGATTTGGTATCCAAGCAAATTGATAGAACGAAGCGAAAACTTTGATTTTTCTCGGTTTATTTCGAGGTTGTATGTTGAGGCAGCCTTTAAGAAACGTTCCAAGTTAGCGTCATGCTCCTCTTGAGTTTTACCACAAATAGTAATGTCATCAATGTAAGAAAAAGTTCCGGATAACTTATTTTCAGAAATAAAGGAATTCATAAATCGTTGAAAGGCAGAAACCCCATTAGTGACACCCATGGGTATTCGTTTGAATTGATATAAACGATTTCCAGCTTGAAAAGCCGTGTAAGGCCGATCTTCGGGACAAATTTCGATCTGGTAGTAAGCTTTAGACAAATCAATCGTACTAAAAATATGATACTGGGCAATTTGGTTTACGAGGTCCTCAATCCGAGGCAAAGGGTACGCGTCAAGTAGTGTGAAACGGTTAATGGTTTGGGAAAAATCAACCACCAATCGTTTCTTTCTATTAGGCGACGAAGTCACAACAATTTGAGCACGCCACGGTGAATAGCTGGTTTCAATGACATCGTCTTCAAGCAGTTGAAGAATTTCTTTTTCAATAAATCGGGCATCCTTCGCACGGTAGTTTCGGGATTTAGTAGCAATGGGTCTGCAATCAGGGGTCAGGTTTCAGAACAATTTTACAGGGGCACAACTGATCCTGGTTAGCGCGCAGATTTTTAAAACTTCCTGAGATCCACCAAAAGAAATAGTAATACCCCGGTGTAGTTTCAAAAACGGCATTCCGAGTATAATGTCCATACAGGAGTCAGGAAGCACAGTAAGGTCAATCTCTTTATATTCGCAACCATTGAAGAAAACGTTCTCGGTGCAATATTCAGACAGTTTAAGGGAAACGGCGGATGATGCCATAGAAATTACGGAGTTCCGTTTTAAAGTGGGCAGTCTCATTTTTTTGACAATACGGGCACTGATAAAATTATCAGAACTGCCGGTGTCTATAAGGGCAGTTAACTTTTTCCCTTTTAACTCCACAGTTTCGGTGATAGGAGGGCAACTATCACCACCTTTAGCACGGGCCCCTATGATAGCAGAAGAAGAACGTGAATGTGTCGGTAGAGTAGAACGGCAAACTTTAGAAAAATGCTCGAGTTTACCACAGCTTTGACATACCTTATTGCGGGCAGGGCAGAGGCGGCAGTCGTCCTTAAAGTGACGTCTCCCTCCACAGTTGTAACACTTGCCACAAACAGGAAGGGCAGGAGAGAACAGTACAGAGTCACACTTCATTGGAGAATCAGTTAGAGCAGAATTTTTAGAAATACCAGTGGCCTCCTCGGCAGAATCGGTCAACACATTTTTAGTTCCAGTAATAGAAGTAACGGCAACTGCTCCAATCTGGGTGGCATACGATTCCGCGCGAAAGTGAGCTTGTTCTAAAGCCCTAGCACATTGAGTAGCTTCTGCGAGAGTTAGAGTGTCAGTTTCAAGGACCCTAGCACGTATCAATGAGGACTGAAGACCACGAATAAATGCATCACGGACAGATTCATCCCTGTAAGTGGTGGCCGTTACGTCTTTAAAGCAACAGTCAGCGGCAAGTTGATTCAAGGCCTGAAGGTATTGGTCCACAGACTCGCTTTCTTGTTGCAAACGCGTAGAAAGCAGATGTCTAGCATGAATAACATTTGGAGACTTGTCGTAGACACCTTTCAGTAAGTCAACAGCATGTTCAAAGCCAGAACAACCCTCGATAACGTCAGCAACAGTGGGACCGATGTTTAAATAGAGAACTTCGAGTTTATCAGGGTTTAACAAAGCAATAGTTGAGAGGTAGTAATTAAAGTTACGATACCATAATCTCCAAAGCTTGCTGGCCTGTGGGTCTGCCGAGGAAACATCAAATTTGTCCAGGCGAATTATTTTCTCCATGAGGAAAATAGAAAATTAGTTCTGTAAATTGTGGTGGTGTTTTAACGTAACTGAAGACGGAAACAAAACCTCTTTAATAGGCTTTACAGAACTAATTTCGCAACACAAGAGCATGCAGTTAACGCAAGAGCAGGTAAACAAAATGCCTAAGAAAGAAAAGAACTCAGCCTTTTTAAAGGAAAAGGAACGTGTGCAAAATCACGTGCAATAGAAATTTTTACGAAAATATAACACCCATAAATCTAGCATATGGTAAAATTATATTTTCATTATTTTATATTCATTTATGTGATTTTTTCTTAATTACTTTCCAATGTACATTGCTCAACCAATAATAGTTTCATGCATTTGTACACAATCAGGCAGTTAGCAACTGCTTTTATGAAATGGACATTTTATACCCTCTCATCTAACTCAAGATGATATGAAAAATAACTGATGTGTACATAATATGCACACATCAACTAAGCTTTTTTGAGAGTTTCTCCAAGAGCAAATGAGAGCTTGAAGTGTTACATTATTGGTGGAAGAGACTTGTCACTGGAACACCCCCCCACCAACAATGAACTCTAATACTGGCCTGAAGAAGAGAGAATGAGTGAAATTGAAGGGGTTTTGTCCTATGTTTCCGATCAATGGTGACAAATCTATCATTACACCATCTATGATGAAGATGATAATTATGTTCTGGTTGCTGTCAAGAGGAACTAGGAAGCCCCCATGATTTAATGTTGTTTTGATCAAAGAGGAGGTTAAACATAGAAAGTTGGAGTACAAATGTATAAATCAATGATGAAATAGAATTTTTTTCAAAATTTATAAAATTTCACATTGTCCACCAGGTTTACTAATAAATATATGGGATGAGTTGATATATAATAAACAAACAAGCAAGTCATCTGACCTAACATGTCAAGTGGCCCCAATTAAGATAATTGCTTTGCTTTGCTTCTCTTCTTGTTCATACTGTTATTTTCCCAGTTAGAAGTAAGTGTATTCACTTGTTCCCTATCCAAAAAAAACATTTTTCTTTTTTCAAAAGGGTGTGTGCATATTATATATAAAGAGAAATATATAAAACTTTTAGGTGTAGTTAGCCATTGTTTCCTGGGAATTTATTTAAAAACATAAAGGCTCTGCAACCAATTAATATGGTTTTGAGTTCCTTTTCTTCCATATGCCTTTGTAGAAGACTCACTTAGGAGTTGCTTATTATAAAAGAGAGAGGGGAAAAAAAGGAAAAAGTAATAACAGAAATAACCATGACATACTGTGTGTGAGTGTGAGAGAGAGAGAGAGACAAGTGTGAGAGAGAGAGACAAGTGTGAGAGAGAGAGAGACAAGTGTGAGAGAGAGAGAGACAAGTGTGAGAGAGATAAGTGTGAGAGTGTGAGAGAGAGAGATAAGCGAGAGTGTGAGAGAAGTGAGAGAGAATGAGTGAGTGACTCCACTTGTGACTTTCTGCTTAATTGTCACTGACTGCTTTTCAACTGAATTTGATATGGAAATGAAAAAATGAAATTTTGATGCCCAGTTTTACAAATTTGTCCTTGAGTAATTTCACTCCTTATGTTCGTTTCCCTAAAAACTTAACTATCCCTTGTTTACTATAAATTGAATGTATTATCTAGCATTTGCCTTAA
This sequence comes from Ascarosepion bandense, assembly GCA_037127315.1. Classification (NCBI taxonomy): domain Eukaryota; kingdom Metazoa; phylum Mollusca; class Cephalopoda; order Sepiida; family Sepiidae; genus Ascarosepion; species Ascarosepion bandense. The sequence goes on along the minus strand of JBBBDQ010000323.1, from coordinate 698,902 downwards.
AGAAAAAAAAGATATTTTTCACTGTTGAAGATCATCTTTTGAGTCATTATCACTTCTCATTACAGCTTAAGCTAACCCTAAATTTTCACAGTGGTCTTTCTATCAGAACAGACTTCAATTTATGTAGAAGTTTATCCTTGAATTTCAGCAGTTTCAGCCTAGTGTCTGTATCAATAGAGCATTTGGATTTGGCACAAATGGCAAAAGATATCAAGCATGTTGGTAGACCAGTGGATAGATATTGTTTCGTCTAATTCAATTATATGAGTAAATACAGGTTAAACCTGGGTTCAAATCCAGCTCATTCTGTGCCAAATATTTTTGGTGTGGCACTTAAAATATAACAAAAAGGACGAGGTTTCTTTAGTCAAGCATAAAAAATTTTGTCTAACCCTCTCTAACTTCATTAATAAGCCAGAATGCTTTAAATCTCTTCCTTGCTGCTTGCTCCTGCTTCTTCCACTTGGAAAACTGGCTAGAAGGTTGCTTTTTGATGATTTTATGGTTAAAATTCATAATCATACATACACTTAACTAGATTACATGCTGTTATTCCTTACAAGCCCGGCGTTGCTTGGGTTTAATGAAAGCTTTAAAACTAATCCATGGTCCTGGAGCTCAGGATCTTTGGACATTGGCACGAAAGACTAAAAAGCAATAGTTGTTTCCAGTTAAAGTGAAACTGTAGATTGAAAGAAAAATGAATGGATGTAAGTCAAATTTTGATTTCCTGCTATTGGTATCAAATAAGTTTTTTCATCATAAACTGAATTTTGAAGGCTAAATAAGTCCTCTGAGTAAATGGTATCATGGCTGAGACTAAGAACTACAATTATTACTACTTAGAGCCAAACCCGAAGCAAAAACTAAAATAAAAGGGCTGAAAAAAAAAAAAAAAAAAAAAAAAAAATATAGATATAGAGGCAGATAAACAGACACACACATCTTGTCTTTTATATATTATAGATTTTCTGCACTATTGTAAAAACTGCAACATTGAAACTTCTGAATATCGTTTCTTATGTCTTTGTCTATGAGTGTATCAAATTTGATTAAAATCGGACCACTCCTTCTATAACCCGGTTTTTTGGATTATGGATTTTCGATATTTATCGGGGTTACCTCAACACAAAACCTAGCTAAGAACACTTGCAGACACTTATAGTAAAACTGTGTAAATTTTCAAGAAAATCAGTTCAGCCGTTTCAGAGACTATAGGTAACAGATACACACACACACACACAGACAAAGTTCCGTTTATAAATAAGTTTAGATGTGACCATATGTACAAACATGATCTCCTGAGGTCAAACCATACTGTCAAATATATCATGTCTACCTCATCTAATGGTTTAAATTTGAAAAATTTAAATTCCTCAAACAAAAACTAATTTCAATTTGTATATCTCCTAGGATAATTTAATTCTTTTAAATTGTTTCTTCAATTAATTTTTTTTTATTGCTTAACAAGAGTTAAAATTTATTATTGTTATCCCTATATTTCTAAACATTTTGCAGTTTATATTAAAAGGTTCGTTTTGTATAGGTTTTAATATCACCATAAAACCTGTTAGGAAAAGATCTTTACTTACACTGTAATGAACTTCAGCATGGTCATGACATTTAATAGCCCATTGGTATTCAACATCTGCCTGAAATTAAAGAACACAAGAATTCATTAAACCAGATTCATAGACAATATTTGTAAGATTATATTTTCAGAGCAGAATAATAAATAAAAGTGAAATGCAACATAAGCATACCGAATTACCGTAACTTTCTGCCGACACATCCATGGGCAACTACAAGAAAATAAAATGAATAAAAATCAAATTTGTATCAAGCAGAAACTCTTGAAATTACTAAATATTAAACAGAATGAATTATTTGTTAAATTCAATATCATTCTTTGACTTATGAGTGGCTGATGAGACATCTTAAAAAGGTTCTACGTTTTGGATCTTCTTTACTCTAGTGATGGCTCAAATAATGATTCAAGACAATTCAGACAGTAATAAATGCAATGAAGGCCACAAGTGGTCAAATGAGAGTTTTTCCACACACTAATATCCCAGCCCAAAGTGGTCAATACACACAAAAACAGGAAAAAAAAAAAATCATTGACATATTTTAGCAAAAAGTTATGTTTGTGAACAAAATTCGTTATGAATCTGAAAACAGAAGAACAGATGAAAGCATCCAAGTTGCTCTTGCAACAAAAAGATATGTTTTGTTTTACTTCAAATGAAATGGAAATGTTTTGAATTAAATGTTTGTTATAGTGGAACATCCTGCCATCCTCGAGAATAGAATGCTCTACTTTATAAAAGACAGTAACGAGTGGTACGACTGGGGAAAAGGTCTTAGGCATTCGCCTGACTGCTCTATGACACTGTCAGCTCTCTGCCTTTGGGTAGAGGGTGCTCTCTGCTTACGAGCAGAGAGCACAAACCCAGTCGTGGTTCCGCCGAAGGGTAGAACCACGACTGGGGAAAAATAGACAGACATTTTTTGGCCCGGCTACATGGCTGGGAATACCCACTATAAAATAACCATGTGTCACATCTGGCCTTGTGTGGGAAGGCTAGTAAATACAGAAAAGGTCTTAGGTGAAGGCATTCACTATTCGATAGTCGATTCTGCTCCAACCCGTGGCTTGCCTATCTCTGTATTATTGTTAATTGTACCTTAGTACAAGAAATCTGTATTTCTTATTCCTGGTGTGGAGTTCCATTCTTCAACTGATCATTTTATACTGTATTCCTTTTCGGGATATATCAGTTTCAGATTTTGAATCCTTATTAATTTTGCATGCACGTCATTCCTATTACAGCATATATATGGCTTTTTAGGTTTTATCCATTCTTGAAAAGAGCAATTAGATCGTAATGATATATTTTGAAGTCTAAAGAGGAAAAAGTAATATTTTAATACAGATTTTTGCTAATAACCTAAAATGTTTTAACTTTTGCTCAGATTTTTAACTGATCCACTGAAGCTTAACCATATAACAATTTGAGACAAGGATTTTTTTTTTTATGATGTCATACTGGCAAAATATCTTATTTGCTTCAAAAGAAGAATCATTGCTTTTCACTGCCTTTAATCACCCTCAAGAAATTGGCACAAATCACTGCCAAAGTAAGACTGTGGAAAAAGAAATTTCTCTACAGATATCTCATCAGTTAATACTATAACTGTTAAACACTTGGCTGGTTCATAATTATCTAATAGTTACAGTTTTTTTTAAGATTCTTAAAAGTAAGTCTCACAATATTTCTTTTAAATGAAGGAAAAGCAAGCTAAAAAATTTCCCCTATTTAAAATTTCTCTGACAGAAGCAGTTGCCATGTTAATTCTAATGATTTTGTTTTTATCACAACCAACATAATACATTCTATATACAAGGTAAAATAAAGTATATTTTATAAGCTTAAACAAAGAATATATTAAATGTGAAGTATAATAAAAGTTTTCTGATAACAAAAACTAGCCTGCCCAATAAAAAAAAAGGATTTGTTTGTAAACTTGACAAAGGAAAAAGAAACAAAACTTGAAAAAATAAGTAATTATTATTCTTAGCCTGATTTAAAACAAATGTGATCCAAATAAGTCTATAAGAGGTGAAAATAGACCAGAAATAGATCTTTTTCAACCATTGCAGTATAACCCAGATATAAGAGACCCTGATATAAGAGATATTTTCTCTGGTCCCAAATTAGAGCCTGTGGTAATGTATATAAAATAAACTAAACCTGGATATAAGAGAACTTTTATCCGGTCCTTACAACTCTCTTATATCAGGGTTACACTGTATTCAGCTGTTGCAAAACTCTTGTCTAACATCATTTTGAGAACTCAAAAATGATTTACAGTTGTTTGAAAGAATATTCAACTAGTTTATCCATGCCATCAAAAAACAAATGACATGTTTGATTTTGCAATCACATTGCATTTATATAATATCAAAAACATTATATTGTCTGCATTTTTTGTTTATGCTTTGATACTGCTTGAATATTAAACTAAAAGTAAAAATATCTGATTCATGACTATCTCCATTGTTTAAATTAAAACAATTTTTAATAAATACAGATATTTAAATGCATCATACTTTAAAATTTTACTTACAGAGACAATGGTAATTTTTGAAATGCTTTAAAACTAATTATTGCCAAACATCCGTTCAAGAAGATTGTTATTATATTTGTGTTGTTTCCTATGCCATGTTGTGCGAGTAATAATAGCAGTAATTTCATTCTTATTGGAGTTTTTGTTCAGTTTCCAAACAGCCAAAAAGCCCTAGTTACGTTCAGGAAAAAAGTTCTGTTCAAGGCGAGTCTGGTAATTTTTTTATTCAGTCAGTTAAGTGCTATACGTGAAACACACTTGGACGATCATGTCTCGAAACAGACATGACTGACTGGGCAGAAGATTATACCGCAGTAGGTTACCATTGCTTTCTGCAGTAGACTGGTTGCCAGCCAAGGCTATAGAACCCAATCTGTCCTGCTATTTAACCCATAACTGGAGGGAAGAGACAGATTAATACCTTTCCCAAGGGTATTTGTGCGCAAGTGAATGCAATGGATTCAGCTGGAATTCGAACTCTGAGGAATGCTAATATCTTCATGTTCTTTTACAACTGAGTGTTATTTATATGTCAGTGTTATCTACAAGAATGTTTTTGTCTGAAGAAACAAAAATTACTAGTACGTTACTTTAATTCCCCTCTCAAACCACTGCCAATAAATATCATAAGCAAAATTAGACCATTATCAACATGTACAATTTAAAACAGTGTAAGAGGAAAGAATCAGCTACTTGACACAAATTTAATCTGTATTATCGACGAAGATTTCTTTTCTAATATATATATATATATATATATATATATATGGATTGTTTTTGTTGTTAAATTTTGAAATTAAATCAGGATCAGGTCTTGAATGCTATTAAATATTAACTTTTCAAAAATAGCTGATTAGCACCCCTTTTTAGCAGCCTTTAATTCCAGTATAATTTTATTTATAGGTTTCCAAAAATAAAATGCACTTTTCTAAAAAACTATTTGAGGAATGTTAGCTGATTTAAAGTATAATTAAACTGATTTGAAATAAATATTATTTAAGTTCTAAAAAAAAAAAAAAAAAAAAAAAAAAAAAAAGTAAAAGAGCAGATAACACCACCCAACAAGCACTTGTCAGGCTTCCATAAGGTATTTACATGTTTATTGTTACACATGGAGATTAATTTAAGAAAATGATGGCTGAATGCTTTTTTATATCATTTTTAAGAACTCAGTAATCTTAAGAATGATATAAAAAATATATAAAATATTCTCTGTAATCTAATTATGGAATATTGACTTTAAATTTACTATAGTCATTGATCCCATTATCAAGTTATTAAATGAAGACTATATTTACTAAATGAAAATTGAAAAGCTTAATAAAAATCATCACACAGATTTTTAAAATAATTTTTAATTTTTTTTTCATGTATACAAAACATGCCCATGTTAAAAGTATAGGTGACTATACACAACATTATCAGAAAATAAGATCAATATCTATAATAAATTTAAAATCAATATTCATAAAATTAGATTATGGAAAATATTTCCAACATTTTTAAGATTACCGAGTACTTATATAAAAAGCATTCACGCATCATTTTCTTGATTCATGTTTTAAAGTCTCTGTAGGACAGCAATAAACATGTAAACACCTTATCAGTGCTTGACAGACATTGAAAGATAAGTAAATCACTGCTACTGTTTGTTTTTAAAATTTATTTTTCTGCTTTTTTTTAACTTAAAGTAAATAGTTGTTTCAAATTATATATATATATATATATATATATATACTTTAAATCAGTTAATATTCCTCAAATAAAGTTTCAGAAAAGTATTTTTATTTTTAGATTTTTTTAATAAAGAAAATTACATTGTGATTAAAGACAGATATAAAATGGTGCAAATCAGTTATTTTAGAAAAAAAAATTTAAAAAAGAAAGTTGATTACAATCAATAAAATTTCTGTTTGAAAAATACATTACAGTATTTGGTTCACTGGAAATAGTAAATTTAATCTTTTAGCTTTCAATTAAAGCAAAAAAATGAAGACGCCAAGATTTTTCATTTATAAAAATTCATTTCAAAAATTAGGTACCTCCAATTTTGTGATACCTAATTCATATCATTAAATGAAGAGACAAAAATTTTGTGTAAAATTAGCATCCAATTTTTTTTTTTACATCATAAAAATAATTTTAGTAATTAAATGCAAATATTTACAGTATCTTTATTACAAAAGTAATTTTTCTTACCAAGTATTCAGTCTATAAAAATAAGAATTTAATTTAAAAAATGGGCATTAAGATTATCTAGGCTATGTTTTTTTTTTTTAATCATTTCACATGAAGCAAGACAATAATGCCACTAACACAACAGGGTATTCAGAAAGAAACTATGAAAACAGAACTTACAGCTACATTTAGCTAAGTCAACTGTAAAACAAAGAGACCTAGCTGCCAATCTAGTAGCATGTTTAAATTCATGAAGTTCAGTTACTAAGGTAGAAGGCTCATGAGAACAGCTACCATGAATATATTTAGGAAAAAAAAAAAGTGGTAAAGTGACTGAAGTCAAGATGCCAGGTCAGGTCTGATAACATTACAGTTTAAGATTTTGTAGAGAATCTCAATTCTCAAGATATACAACAAGAAGAGTATGGTAGCAATATTCAATGCATGCACAAATGGTATATTTATAAATGTGCAAGATGGTTTCACCCAAGAAAAATTATTTGGCATGACACAGTGAGTGAGTGAACCAACTTTCCTAGCAGCAAACCTAGCAACTGTTTCAATATAAACACTTCACTTCATGGAAGTGGAAAACGAAGTCCAAGAAGGTGCAATGAGTTGCTTTCCAAGTGGTTAGCATCTGCTATGCTGATGGAATGCAGAAAGGTTCTCTATGGTGATTAAAAGATAGTTCGGTTTTGGAGGCATTCAAATTTACAAGCCATTTCTTGCTCCAGTTAAAAACTGATTGAAGTTTTCTTTTTTTTTCCAATAACAGCTGCTAATTTGTTGGGCCCATCAATAGTTGTGAGCTGATGATTTCGGGAAGGTCACTGAAGCTAAGAAACAACACTGATCCAATGATATAGGAGACCCCTGCATTAATGTGAAATGATCTTAAAAAATAAATAAAATAAAAATGTGTGGCTGTTCAACAAAACCTTCATCACATAATTCATTAAGAATGATTTAGAGCAAGTCAAATATTTTGCCGAAGACATAAACCTTGAGCTTGTGAAGAGCAGCATATCAAACTGTCAAATAAATGCCTTATATGTAAAACCGGAGTCTTGGTGCTCTTATCTAAAGTTGATAGAAAAATTCAGTAACTAATTTCTAAAAGTGAAATGACATTTCGCACCAAAATCAGTAAAGTTTGTTATGACAAGCAAACCTAAATGAAAACAGCAGAAATGAAAACAAGTTACTTCCCCAACCACTACAAATATCAACATCATTAAGTTAAATTAGAACATTATCAAATTGTAGTTTAGAGAAAAGTGTAAAAAGGAACTAGCCCATTTGACATAAGTCCAAACATTGTGAACATTCCTCAATTTAAAAATACAAAGGCATGACGATTTGAAAACTTTGCAAATTTTGAAAATATAATCTTCACTTAGTAAGTTAAACTATCGACAACAAATCTTTGAAGTATTCTAAAACTATTATTCAAACTAATCCTTGAAGCAATCAAAAACTTATGAAATTAAAAATGTCATAGTTTTATATTGCATTTTTTATATTTTACTGTTGGGAGCAGATTTACACACAGAAATTACAAAAAAGTTATTTAAAAATACGATTGCTCAACAATTTGTATAAAACTTAGCAATTTTAAGTCTTCAGTTCACCTAACACCTACAAGTCTTTGAAATATATAAAAAATATTTTTGAAACTTTATAGATTATAAAATATAAATAAAAATGAAAACAATTCTTCTAGTTTTAAAGTTTCATTATTAATCGAAAAAACTTTTTTTCTTCAAACTATAATCATTAATGTTATTCTTAAGTTAACTTAAAGCAATTGAAAACTAATTTAAATAATAAATCAGTTTTATTGCATTTATTATTTCAATTGGGAGCAGATTTTCGGAAAAAAGGCTTAAATGTTTGGAAAAAATAATAGATGATTTTTTTTTTACATTTCAAATTCCCAATGAGTCCTGCGTTTAAAACCAATTTTTTTTTTACCCTACAAAAACATTTTTTTTTTTGAAATTTCATGAATCTATGGCATAGATTCTATGTAGAGGGAGGGGAACAGATGTAAAAAAAAAAAAAAAAAAATTTAAAATAATTTCAAAAATAATTTCATTCATGTGAATAAATCTTGAAAGTTTCATTAAAATCCGACAATTATTTTATTTTTTGCAAGAATTTCCAAATGTACCGGAAAAAAAACTGAGTTACGTGTACCTGTAAGTGTACATACAATTGTAAATTTTCAAACTAAAGATTTGGTTATCCGCTAATGAAAATCAAAAATTTTTTCCAAAAATTTCGAATGTATTACTAAAAAATACTTTAAGCTTTCCTTTTTTAATAAATATTTCAAAAATGGGGGAAAAAAGTTGGTTTTTTTTTTACTTAAGTTTGGGACCTTTTTCCTTTATGCTGTTTTTTTGTTCTTTCATATATTTAATGGAGATACCTATTTAAAAAGGAAGACGAACTTTTTTTATTCTTTCAGTGAACTAAAATCTTGACGATTCATTAACAAATGTTTTTAACACGAGATAGCAAATTTGATGCCAATGTGTGTGTGTGCATAATTACATCAATCTCCCATGACTGCCGATGGTAGTGTTGTGCATATAACCTAAAGTCGATTAGCATAGAAAGTATTAAGATTTATAAGCTGGTTTGCAAAGGTTTGTTTATAAAACGCAATTATCAAATGAATCAAATTCTCCTTGCACTTTTATTTTTATTTTAACAAAAATACAATGAATACTAGCCATACCTTTACTGGGGAATGCGGAAGTGGAGAAAATAAATACTCAGTTATTCCCCTTAGGAAGAGATTAAAAAAAAAACAATAAAAAAAACACGTGGTGCTGTATCAATTTTTGTCAATGTTCCTTGAAAGCATTTAAATTTTTCGTTCCGATAGTCGATCACAGTATGAAAAAAAATATTCGTTCTAAATCCAGTCTGTAGTTCAGACGATAAAAAAAAGAAAAAGTCAGACAATCTATTTTTTTAATTTTTTAACCTAATTAATGTAAAAATTATTGAAACTTGATTAAAATAATTTTTAAATGGACTCTCTCTTAGGATCGGAATGAAATTAAAATCAATTTTAGGCTCTAATAATGATCTTTAAGTTTAGGCTTTCTTGAATCATAATTTCATTCGAATAGACGTACAAATAATTTTTAAAAATCAGTCAGTCAAAAACTAAAAGTGTCATAGGTGATATACGCTTCTTGGGCGATTGTCTTGAAAGAGATTGATCATTGAGTATAACTGGGCAGAATATTTTCCCGCAGTATGTTCTATAACTTTCTGCGGTAGACTGGTTGCCAACCAAGGCTATATAAAACCCAATCTGTCCTTTAACCCATAGCTGGAAGGAGAATATATGGATAAAGAGAGATTTCCCATGGTATTTGCTCGTAAATGAATGCAACGAATTCAAACTAGGCTTTTCGATTTCTCGTTCCGAGCAGATTCACTCCTCCCAACGCAGTCTATCCATTCAAGACGTAGGCGTGTATGACTAGTCACCAGTTTCTAATTTTAAATTGTCTGTGAAAAATAAAAATGTCATACATTAATTTTTTTTTTTTTTTTGTTACTTTCACTAGGTTTTGGAATCAGTTTTCCTACGGTTGCTATCCAATGTTAGAGAGCACAGTCAGCTGATAAATGTGATTTTTTAAAAAGTACAATAAAAATCTGAGTTTCCTCTCAACACTGAAAATATCGCTTGCTTTAAAATTGAATTTTATACTTCAGCATGTGATATACATCTGGTACAGCTTGAAAAATCGAATATTTAATAAAATTCATTACATTTTATTTTCTTTTTATGAAGTAATAAAGCAGCATTTCCGCGTAAGACTGAGCCAAGTAATTGAATTCTTTTGTTTTATTTTTTCCAAAGAAAAAAATCGAAACACTTGGATTGTAATGATAATGATTAGTCATATACAAAAAGGCACAACAAAAATCAAATAGAGAATGACATTCGATATTCTTTTGGGATTTATTTAATTAAATGTTGTAATTTGTATCCTGAGGATAAGCCTTACGTATTCAATCTGATAAAGTGTAATGAAACTTTCTTTATTTTTCAAAAAAAAGTCAAAATTTGTATTGTAAGTTATGCAAGAAAATTTGAATAACTCATTTTGTCGAATAACAATTTCCTTCAGTAAAAATAAATTTATTCTAAAGAATAAACTGAAATTATCTGTTAACTTGCTTTAATACTTAATGAGACTATTGGTAAATTCTTGATTGATAACCCGAAGGCCTTTCTTTCTTTATCCCTTCAAATTTGCACGGAAATAAGGATGTTTTGGAAAAATTTGAAGGGATAAAGGCCTTCGGGTGTACAATCAAAAGTTTACAGGACTATTTTGAATTTTAATTATCATATTGAATATCGACTGAAAATATTTGATGTACCATAAGACAAAAATCAAAGTCAGCATTTAAAAATGTCTGAAAGTCATAAAACCACGTGCTTCTTTAATCACCGATTCAGCAGTTGAAACTTGAATAAGTGAAAAAAAATCTATTTTTTTAAAGTTTAAACACGTCTCACCAAAAACTTTTTTTTTTGTTCCGAATTCTTTAAGTTTCGATGATAGAACATTTTTTTAAAAAATAGCATTCATTATTATTTTATTAGTATAGGAAAAAGTTAAATCAATCAGCCTTCTTGTTGAGTTTTCTTTCTTCGATTAAAAAAAAAAAACTTACCTTATTTTTTTTTCTAGCTAAGAAACATTAACGAAGCGACACGTTTCGTCTAAACAGCCCTTAGCAAATTACAGACATATAGTAAATTCCATATAGTAACATAATCAAAAGCAGTGCTTAAAAAAAAAAATAAAATAAAATACCAACGGAAAAAAAATGTCACACACTAAAACATCTTATATCACGTTATTTTGAGATCTCGCGAAAACGAGATTTTACACAAAAAAACTTGTCTGCTATTTTCAGACCACTGGTTATTTTCATTAAATAAAAATGGATTAGGGAAGATGTATTAAACTTATCATTAACTTTTAGTCATATCTAATAATCGAGCCATTATTTTTCATTTTTGGTTTGGTTTTCGCCATTATTCTAAAATGTCTTTCATACTGTAACAACCAAAATGATCACAAATATAACATTTTCTCTATGAAAATGTAAACTTTACATTGTAAAAGTAAACATACTTTTTTAAGTGGGAGTTAAATGAGTCATAATTCACAATAACATTTATACTGGTTATTTAATGAAACAAATACATTTACAATACATTTACAATATTATAATATGACAGAATAGTAAATTTATATTACCAGAAAATCTGTCTTGCAAGCATTTTTATTAATACATTTTACAAAAATATCAGAAAAAAGTTGTAAATATAACGGGGGAGTCTAAAAAATTTATTTACTGTAACTTTACCATTTTCACAGTATTATGATTTCAAAAAGTTAAATTGAGATGGAGAGACATGTGTCTATGCCATGGTATGTCTCACGTCTAAATGCATAGCCACACATCTCTCTATATCAATTTAAATTTTGAAAATCATAGAACTGTGAAACTGGTAAAGTTAAATATTCTTAAAAACTCCAGTTGTATTTTCAACTTCTTTTTATTATATTTTTCCCAGTGCTGCATGTATAAAAAAAACTTATTTTTATGATTCCATTTCTTCTCTTCCCAGCTATGGATAAATAGCAGGAGAGACTTGACTCTATACCCTTAGTTGGTAATCAGTCTAGAAGAAAGAAAATTGTGATTCCAAACCAGCCTGGAGAGAGTTGGCAAAAGGGTGGATGAACTTCTTATAGGAGTCAATGGCCAACATGCAGCTAGGAGATGGAAAAAATTTTAAAAGTCTGTGATTGTAGCATCATCTGACATGTGGCATATACTGCACCTTTACAGGGTGCTATGATGGGGATAGTGTGCATTACATGCGTTGTTCATTCTGGACCCTTATCAGTTGTTTTTGATGGGGGAATCCATCCATATATGCAAAAAAACACACATACACGTATGTATATATAAACACATATCCATCTATATATGTGGGTGCAATTTTTTAATTTATGTACATTTGATTAAAAATTGATTGAAAATTCTTTGATGATTATTTTTTCACTCTTTTTAATAAATTTTATGATTTCCAGTTCACATTTGTAAATATATTTTCCTATATGTAAACATTTTCAGCTTATGCTAGCTATTGACTTTCATTCTGGTGTTGTATACCAATAAACAGACAACACGGGTATATATAAAAATATATGACTTATATTTTTATTGATGACGATGAACCGTGTAGCCTAGGGTACAGAGAACCGAGAGCGCGCTTCCAAGGTTTGACTGGGTGACGGGGGGGGGGGGGGGGGGTCGTGGTATCTGTTCTCCTCTACGTCTCTCTGCCTAGACTGCCTGTCGAGACTGACTCTGACTAACGAATCCGTGTTTTCGCAGTCTTTATATATCTTCCAAAACCGGGACTCGTTTCTTCCGGCTTTGCCTTGATCACGTGACGCCTACGTAAATTCTCAGAGACACCTGTTCTGTCTGCCTCTTGTAGCCATTTCCGCTACTGCCGGAAATAAGGTCAAACAAACATCCGTTCCTTTCAACGGCCGGAAAACGCCCCCGCTTCCTCACTTCCTTCTTCGGGTGGGGCCAGATTATTATATTACACTGGTAAGGAGTGTGATGATGGCAAAATTAAAAATCTCCAGGATATCACATATCTCTCTAACAGAAAATTGAATACCTGTTATGTTGAGCTCACATCAATAGAAACTTTTTCTCATCAAATAAAAACAGTTTTCTAAGATCTGACTTCACAGAATGTCTAAATTGGAAGGAGGAACAATATTAATCCACAAAAACCCATAAGCATACACCAAACAAGTCTCCCCAAAAACAAAACAGTGCATCTCCTTGGCTTTAACCTTTCTTCTGACCTCAAGTGGAATCATTACATTGAGTTAATAGCTAGGAAAGTTGGGTCACTGAGTAGGGCCAGGAAGTTTTTCTGCCTGAATCCATCTCGCACATATACAAATCAACCATCCGACCGTGCATGGAATACTGTTACCATATCTGGTCAGGTGCCCATTGTTCGTCTTACTGTTCTTGACAGGCTCCAAAAGAGAATCTGTAATGTGATTGGTCCTGACCTGGCATCTCAACTCCAGCAACTTTCTCATCTGCAGGATGTGGCTTCCTTCTGTCTCTTCTACAAATATTTTCATGGCTTCTGCTCCAAAGAACTTAGGTCACTGGTGCCTCCTCCACAAGAATTTACTCAGGCAACCAGACTGGTCCCACCCTTTTACAGTTAGATCAACCAAATGCAGGTGACAATTCTACTCCAGCAGCTTCTTTTCTTGCACTTCCTGCCTGTGGAACTCCCTTCCATATACTTGCTTTCCTGATGGCTGTAACCTCCAAGAATTTAAATGCAAAGTCAATTCCCATCTCTTATCCACTTAACTCCAACCCTTTCCACATCACCCCATGTATCTTGTTCATTTCCTTTCTTTCTACTTTTGTAACTGTCTTCACTCCTGTGTTCATATCTTTCTCGTTCTTCACCTGTAGCAGGTTCATCTTTGTCTTCACTCTTTTCCTGTCTAAAACTTTAACTCTCTTATGCAGTCCCCTGCGCATCAGTGGTGGTACCACCTTGCTTGGGGTGAAATGATTAAAAAAAACATTTTACATGAAAAAATTGATTTAACAGAAAGATTCTATATATTTCAACTGAAAGTAGTACTAGCTGATCAGTCAATGGATGCCAAATGTTTTCCCCATACACATAAAGAAACAGCTAATATTACAATTACCATTAACATTTTTAGGACAATGCTCCCCAGCAACTACAAAACTGTCCTTTTCAGGACACAGCTCTTTAAGGACTACAAACTTACTTTTTCAGGAAAAACCTCTCCAGTGATTACAAAACTGTCCTTTTCAGGACACTGCTCCCCAGCAACTACAAAACTGTCCTTTTCAGGACACAGCTCTTTAAGGACTACAAACTTACTTTTTCAGGAAAAACCTCTCCAGTGATTACAAAACTGTCCTTTTCAGGACACTGCTCCCCAGCAACTACAAAACTGTCCTTTTCAGGACACAGCTCTTTAAGGACTACAAACTTACTTTTTCAGGAAAAACCTCTCCAGTGATTACAAAACTGTCCTTTTCAGGACACTGCTCCCCAGCAACTACAAAACTGTCCTTTTCAGGACACAGCTCTTTAAGGACTACAAACTTACTTTTTCAGGAAAAACCTCTCCAGTGATTACAAAACTATCTCAACCTCTATATACAGAGCATGCAGAGATATTTTTTGTCTCTTACTCTGTAACCTTATTTTTCTTAAGGTATTTTTTTAATGAAAATAAACGTGGCTATATATTTTTTACACAAGTTTTCATTTTGTTTGTTTTTGTCTACTGTCATTCAATATCTGCTTGTAGGCTCATATACTGTTCACAATAAGCCATACCCAAATAGTTAAATCTAATTATCTCTTTGACAAAATATTAGCAAAACACAGAAATTAAAAACAAAACAAATCAGTTTAAATGGAATTACTTTTATTCATTTACTAAGATAAGAATCAAGTAAAAAATACATTTTTATTAGAAAAATACAAAAACTGAATGCGATATTTGTTTGAATAAAAAAAATCTGTTATATTAGTGGTGACAGAGATAAAAGTCAATCACTGCCTGATCAATTATGAGTAAAAAAGACGATGGTTCAAATGGTTCAGTAAAAACCTCTTCTTATGGACATTTATTGATTACCACCTGTAAAAATAAAGAAAGAAATATTCATATTTCTGAATCTGTATTCACTTTATTCCCTAAGAATGTAATTTTATAAAAGATCGCAATATATAAGTTATGTAAAATACAGGGTGTTCCAAGGTGGACAATAAATGATAACATTTATTTTGAGATTACATATACAATTATATTTATTAATACAATTATTACATTAACAATTAAATTTGATTAAATACAAAAGCATTATTTAAACTGTTCAGACTGTTGACTTCATCTTTATGATGATAAAGATGTGGACAACAGTGTAAATAATGTAAATCCTACCTCATCTCAGAAGTATAGGCAATACAAAAGCACTTAAATTTTATCAATGTTAATGCTACAAACTGTTGTCCATCATAATTTACACAGCTTTGAAGTCAACCCCTTATGCTTCAACAAACATTTTTGCACAAGTCTCTTTGTGTATTAATTTCTTGAAATGCATTGCTTATGTAATTGTTAAAATCTACAACACTTTTTAGTTTTCAACTATAAATTTTGCTCTTGAGTACTCTCCAAAAGAAGAAATTGATTGGAATCAAGTCAAAGGAATATGCTGGCCAATAAATTAGAGCTCTTCGACCAATCTATTTTTCAAGAAATGTTTCAAGATACTCAGAAAATGTTCTTGAATAATGTGGAGAGGTCTCATATTGTCAGAAACAATGAACAACACTGTAATAATATAACCGATATAGAAATGTATTCCACCTACTTTTGAACCACCCTATATGTATACACAAATTTAAACTCATACAACTTAATAAATATTTTCCTTCTTCAGGTTCAAATGATTATGAATACTTACATAATGATTATGAATTATTTATGAAATGATTTTGAAATTATGAGACAAAGCTTTGAAAAGAGGAAATTCATCTAGTTCAGTAGCTCCCAAATGGTGCTACATGCCACAGAGTTGCAGCAGAAAAGAAAAGCAGGTGAGATGGAATGATTGAAAGACAATCAAAGATTTAGAAGCAGTTTTAAAAAATTCATATTTTTTCATATGCCAAAAATAAATATAATTTTAAAATTTAAAACATTATTATGGATTCCTTGTAATTTCATGCATGAGTTCCAGTATAAAAAGTTATAAATAATTATTAACTGAGTTTATCACTGATATTTTTTCATTATATTAAGTATTAAGAATATAGTAACTAACACATCACTCAATAAGTCCCGGGCCTAACTAATGAAACAACTTTTAGGCAAAATTCGACTTTATTTATCAACATAGTCTTCTTCTAGGGTGATACACTGATTCCAATGCTTCTCTAACAATTTGATGCCTTTTTTGTAGAATGATTTCTCTTTCCCCTGCAGTATTCTTTTGAGGTCTGCAAACAGCCAGTAGTCACTGGGGGACAGATCTAGAAAATAGGGTGTATGCAGAAGCAATTCAAAGTGCATTTCATGTAGTTTTGTCATTGTTGTGATCGATTTTGAACACAGTGCATTGTCTTGGTGAAAGATCACTTTTTCTCCTTCATTTGTGGCCATTTTTTGATGTTTTCTTCTTTCAAGCACACCAATAATGCAATATAATATTTGCTATTGAGGGTTCTTCTCTTTTCCAGGTAACTGATGGACAAAATACTTTGCACATTCCAAAATATGGAGGCAAAAACGTTGTCTGTTGATGTTTGTGTCTTTGGTCACTTTGGCTTTCACTTGCTGCTGATTTGACTCCTGAATGAAGTGGTGGATCCATGTTTCATCCATTGTCACATATTTACACAAAAACTCCTGATTGTTGCATTGAAACAGTTACAAACAACGTTCTGAATCGTCAACACATTGTTGTTTTTGATTGACTGTAAGCAAACAGCAGTAACCACTTTGAACACAGCTTTCTCATTGACAAATGTTCATGCAAAATGATGAATACACTGCCTTCTGATATGTTCAACTCTATTTACTATCTCACACAACTTCAATTTATGATCGGCCAAAACAAGTTTGTTGAATTTCTTTTGGTGATTTCTGGGACAGCTGCTGATTTTGGGGGACCTGAGCATTCAGCACAATTTGTGTCTGTATAGTCTATTGGAGTAGATAGTCTAAACTATCACCCGGTTCACACTCCACCCCACATCTATTGAACAGGTGTAGAGGCTCATCCCTTGTTCCCTGTTTAGGATGTGGTTTCCAGCTTTTTCTCTTCTAGTCTTTTCACTCTTACGTAGCCCCCTGCACATCAGTGGCGTTGCTGCCTTGCTCGGGGTGATATGATTAAAAAAAAAAAATTATGTTTAAAGTCAGCATACCACCACTTAACCATTGTTTCTGATGGAGCAGAGTCCAAATTAGACTTATCAATCCATTGCTTTGCTTGAACAGTATTTTTTTTCCATCAAAAAACAATGCTTTATTAACACAGGAAATCAAATTTTTCCATTGTTTTGAAAATTTGCAACAGTAGCTTCACTTAAATAACTGTAATTTGTAAACTAATAATCCGATAATTCAATTGGGCACAAATTTTGTCACATGCCATTTGAAGGTTAGTACTTCATAAAAATTATATAGATTTTTATTAGTGGTGCCATCTATATGTTAGGCCCTGGACTTATTGAGTAATGTGTTAGGGTCTGCAAATTGGAGGATGGAGTGATCAATGATAATGTTCTGACTTTGAATCTGCAGTTATCTCCCTTTAACACTATGTTTATTATTTTTAAATGTACTTTTTATCACATAAAATTTGTTGAGACAGGAGCAAATTTTCATTCTGAAAATGCAGCCCAGAGAAAAATGTTGGGGAACCACTGCTCTAGTGTGATCAAAAGTGCAAGGATGTGGTTGAAATGCAAATCTTCAAACATATCCAGGAAGATGGCTTTCTGCAGTTTATAGAGATAAGTTTGAAACAGAATGGATCATTCAATATTCACTTCATTCAGAAACAATGAATAAGATAAAAGCAGCCATTAAAGTAGAATATGCTAGTAGAAAAAGTAGCAAATACTATATGCACAGCATATAGCAATCTTGCAATTAAGTAATCTTACAGTGACAATCTTAAAATGTAGCAATCTTACCATCTGACAATGTTTAAATCTGACAATCGAACAATCTTATAATTTAGCAATCTTACAAGTTTATAATCGGCTGCATCTTTAATTATTCAGCATTTCAGCTAATATTATATTGAGGCTGTTTAAGCTACTCATATATCACATTACAAGATAGAATCATATGCCTCATACTTTTCTTGGCCTGTTGATCATGTTGATAGAAGTTAAATATTTACCTGCTTTATAAGCTCTATAACTGTGTTAGAAAATAATTTTTGATGTAACATTTATATGTACTGTTTTAATTTAGGACCCCCTTATAACAATAGCTATAGGCCCTACCCTGACTTAATCCAGCTCTGCCCAAGTGAACCATTTAATGCAAATCTATTGTTGCAAGAGAAAACTAACCCTGAGAAAAAAAAACTAAAAATAAGTATTCGTGCAAATAGGAAACCATCATGTTATCGTTAGGTGGGAAAGTCCATCACCCTCTTTGTTCCTGGACGGCCGAAGTAGGAAGTCGTACATATTTAATCTCATGGAACTCATCATAAGATAAGTACTAAACTTTATATCTTATTTCAGATAGCAAGTCTCTTGTAAACATATGTATATTTCGAGTGTTTTGATATAAAGACTTTTGTTGCTCATTGAACTTTTAATATGTTTATGTCATGAATTATTCAATTTGTGAATAAAACCAATGATATATGTAATTCATGCACAACACTATAAAACTGCATTGTCATTAATGTCTGAACTGGAATGACTATCAGTTTGAATAAATGCAATGACTCAACATGATTTCTCAAGTTTCATTTGAATTTAGACAATTTGACATCATATTGTTGCATGTTATTTATGCCAGAAAACACTAGAGGTCTGAACTGAATTTAATATCCATAGAGAACCTTGATCTAATAAGAGTTTATCTGTGGTGACCCCAATATGTACTGGGTTCATTATAATTAAGTTTTGTACTTGGTCTCACCTCAGAAAGTTAAAATTCCTAGGTGTCCCAAGAGATGACCTAAAAGGTGACCACAAAGCTTCTTTTGCTACCAGGTTAATCTCGCATTGTATTCACAGAATTAAGCCTCAAAGTATGTTGTTAAGTGTCCAAATATAAATAAGGAAGTGAACCCACCTGAAATTAAGTTATACAAGACAACTGTATAAGAAGTTATATAAATACCCAACCTATTAATTGAAAATGGTGAATCCCTTATAGGCTTACAAGAAGATCAAATATTAGTAGAGAAACCTGAAACCTCATACCCTCATTTCAACCAACATTAATTCAACATTTTTTTTTTTTACACATAGAAAATTTAGTTTTGTATTCTTACCAAACATTATTAACATTACAATATTAATAAAAATTCAAAGCATTTATCTATTTTTGAGACACCCTATACAATATTGCATTTTACATGATTAATTATAATTTCTAAAGTAATGGTCTTTTTCTTTATTAATCTGACAGATTTCATCGCTTTAAATTTGTTTATAGTGGATAACCATATTTAAATAGATGCTCCATTTGTTTATTAAACAGTATATTTATTTATTTTCATCTACCAGCCTGAATATTTGAGTTGTGTTTATAAGGCACTATTCAACCTTACTTGATTGATAAAACTCTCCGTTGCTAACAATCTAATGTTAGTTTCTCCTTCATGTTCAAGTCCTGCCTGAGAGCACATATTTTTCTTTAATATGATCTTTCCAAATATTCAGGCTGCTAGACTAAACTTATTTATAAATGGAACTTTGTCTCTGTGTGTGTGTGTGTGTGTGTGTGTGTCTGTTACCTATAAACTCTGAAATGGCTGAACCAATTTTCTTGAAAATTTACACAGTTGTACTATAAGCGTCTATGATTGTTCTTAGCTAGGTTTTGTGTTGAGGTACCCCCGATAAATATCGAAAATCGATAATCGAAAAAACCAGGTTATAGAAGGAGTGGTCCAATTTTAATCAAATTTGATACACTCATAGACGAAGACATAAGAAACGATATTCAGAAGTTTCAAGGTTGCAGTTCTTACAATAGTGCAGAAAATCGATAATATATATATATATATATATATATATATATATATATATATATAAAAGGCAAAATGTTTGTGTGTGTGTGTGTCTGCCTGTCTGTATTTTTTTCAGCCCTTTTATTTTAGTTTTTTGCTTCGGGTTTGGCTCTAAGTAGATAGAATTGTAGTTCTTAGTCATGATACCATTTAATCAGAGGATTTATTTAGCCTTCAAAATTCAGTTTACGACGAAAAAATCTTCGATATCGATACCAGTAAATCAAAATTTCACTTACATCAATTCATTTTTCTTTCAGTCTACGATTTCACTTTAACTGGAACCAACTATTGTTTTTTAGTCTTTCGTGCCAACGTCCAAAGAGTCTGAGCTCTAGGACCATGGATTAGTTTTAAAGCTTTCATTACATCCGAGCAACGCTGGGCTATACTGCTAGTAAATATAAATCAACTATAAACCAACTATTGTTTTTTAGTCTTTCGTGCCAACGTCCAAAGAGTCTGAGCTCTAGGACCATGGATTAGTTTTAAAGCTTTCATTACATCCGAGCAACGCTGGGCTATACTGCTAGTAAATATAAATATACTGCTTAAGAAACAAATGGAGCATCTACTAAAATATAGGTATCTATCTACTAAAATAACATTTAAAGTGATAATTGATTCCTCAAAAGTATGCATTTGCATATGCATGTGTTTGTGTGTGCATTTTATGAGCTGGTACAATGATAAATCTTCCTGGTGTAGCAGTAACTGACCTGACTCTTGGTTACAAAAATTGTGAAAACTAACCTTGGTATAAATGAATATAAAACAACACAAGAAAATTATATCATTCAATGGATATGATAAAAAGGAAGAAAAATAACATAGATATATGTTTAAAAATCTGGAACAATTTAAAAAATAATCATGTCTTTTTTTTTTAATGAAGCATTATCAACCATTATTCATTTTTGGTTAGAGTTTTTTTTTCATTTTCATATTGCTTGCTTCTTTTATCACAACAATGGCTAAAGTTTACACTTTATATCAGATTTATACTATTGACTGATTAATTGCAATAAAATAAGCAACTAAAATTAAGATGAAAAAAAATACTTATCAAAAATTAATATTCACTAAAGTAGAGTCTCTCCTGAATATTACTGAATTTTTTTTTTATTAATCTGGATGTTTTTGTATTTCATCTTCATGGATTCCTACTTTTACTTACATTTTTAATAAATCCAACAAAGCTTCCCATTTGGTAAGATTGTCCAAGTGTCAAAGCACAGTTTTGCCTCTTGATGAATCCTGAAAAAAAAAATAATATTGAAACAAAAAACAAACTAATAATCAAGATGTAAGAAAGTGAGTTTTCTTTCTTCTTTTTAAATAGAAAATAACTTAAATGTAACCTCTGAAATATCAGATGATGAAAAGCTACACATAACAGTTGTTTAAGCCATAACATTTTTTTTCCATATATCTAAACTGTAATTTTAAAAATATAATATTGAATTATATTAATTCTCAGAAATTTGTTTGAAAATTTCAAAGTTTTCATCTGAGATCAAGAAATTACAAACTTTAAACAAATTGAATTTATAAGAATTCCACTGTTATAATTAAAATTTTTAGAACGCAGCTTAAATCTCATTTGTAAACTATTTGTATCAGTTTTAAAAACATTTAATTCTCTTCAAATATTAAAATGAAGAATTTTGTTCTGATAAAACAAATGGTCAAATAAAATTTCAAAAAGATTAAGAAAAACACAAAGTGGAAATCTTGCAAACCTTTCTGAGAAATACTGACCTGGAACAATTTTTTGTCCAACCCTATTGTTATTGGACCACATTTCTACAGTGTCACCTTTTTTTATCAGCTTGACATTTACCCAGGTTTTCTTTACCTATAAAATTACAAAGAATAAAAATGAATATTTTAAACACTGGACTAAGGGATTAATTTTCATTATCAGCTTTGAATAAAGTTTTCTAAAATAATTCAGTCAGGTGCCATATGTGATACATACTTTGGGCAATCATGTCTTGAAAGAGACATGACTGACTGGACAGAAAATTATCAGTAGGTTGCCATTGCTTTCTGAGGCAGACTAGTTACCAGCCAAGGCTATAAAACCCAATCTGTCCTATTATTTGACCCATAACTGGAAGGAAGAGGTGGATTAATACCTTTCCCAAGGGTATTTGTGTGTAAGTGAATGCAAGGAATTCAACTGGAATTTGAACTCGGCTCCCCGATTTGTTGTTCTGAGTCAATATCCATTGCACCACAATGCACTAAAATAATTACATCACAAGAAAAACATTGATTTTTTGATTGATAAAATGAAAAATGACTCATCAATTGGCATATAACATGTATCATGAAATGATATCTGTAAATACACACACACATATATATATATATATATATATATTAATGCATATTAGGGCAGCAACCTTTATTTTAAGCATTTTTCATTGAATACGGTTGACATTTGAGTTTTCCCAGAATTCTAACATTTTTCTGTTTTTCAGGAGTTAAACAATATAAAAATTGTCCATAGTTTTTATTATTCTGAGCACTTTTGAGCAGTGCTTTAGCCATTCATACAGGATGATATATCTAATGCAACACCCTTGAGAATGACGAAATTAAAAATATATATCATTACCTCATATATATATATATATATATGGTGTATCAAAAATACTTTTACAAACTTTGAGGGTAGGTTCCTCATGCCAAAACAAGGTAAAATGTCCACATAAACATGTCTAAAAGCCGTCATTGTACCTCAACACAGCAGCTCATAACAAATGTACAAAATGTCCTCTGCTTCGATACATGCATGCATTGGTCGGATCATTGACTGCCAGTCCCTTTCAAACATTCCTACATGGTGTGGAATGGTTTTGTAGGCTCCCATGACACGTTGATGAAGCATCTCTGCATTATTAATGTCTACTGAATAAACCAATTGTTTTAGGTGGCTCCACAGATAAAAATTAAATTATTGAGGTTGAGGGAACATACAGGCCATGGAATCGGTCCTCTCCTACCTATCCATCATTCATAGTAGATGTTAGTCAGTGCATCATGATCAATGTGACTAAAATGTGCTGGAGACCTATCATGCATGAACCACATCCATCTTCATATTAACCAGGGTACATCCTCTAGCATATCTGGAAGTGTTTTTGAAATAAAGTCCTTATAAACATCAACTGTAAGACATGCTGGAAGGACATATGGACCTATCAGTAACCTACAATTCCAACCCACACATTAATTGTAAATTGATACTCATGTCTAGCCTGTATTGCATTATGAGAATTCTGATCTGCTCACAAATGTTGGTTTTGTAAATTTGTTATTCAATCTAAACAGCGGGGTTGGCAGTTTGTATAATAAACCATCAGCAAAAGTTTTCTTGTAGTGACTGATCAGAGGGTGAAAGCCCTGCATATGGTACAGATACAGGTTTGTGTGATATTCTAAGAGCTGCTTGAGGTGTTCTGATATCTGGATCATCTCTGACATACTGTAGAATGCGTTCTTCATGATCAGGTGTATGAGCAGATCTCAGTCTTCATTGATCCATAGTTTGTGGTACAACGGTCCCTGTCTCAGCAACACAACAATAAACAGCAGTAAAGGTTGGATGACTTGACTGCCTTCAGCCTGAAAACATAATCTCATACAGCCATACAGCCTCACATCCATTACCATTTGTGCAACTGTATATAAAAATCATATCTGCTTGCTCACAATATGAATATCCTGCCATTGTTAAATAAAACATTTCTCAGTTAACTCGCTACTATACGTGTTAAACGTTGAAGACAGACTAGCTACAGATCTAAACAAATGACAAATATAATCTTTCCTACATGACAACACAGTACCATCTACCATAAACTTTCTTAAACTTAATAACACAAAAACAAAGGATTTGTGAAGGACATATGTTTTCATAGACTTCTCTCCTTGCTTGGGTGTGAGAAAACCATGCCCAAAAGTTGTAAAGGTATTTTTGATACACCCTGCATATATATATATATCTAAACTTATTTATAAATGGAACTTTGTATGTGTGTGTATGTGTGTGTGTGTCTGTTACCTATAGACTCCGAAACGGCTGAACCGATTTTCTTGAAAATTTACACAGTTGTACTATAAGCGCCTGAGAGTGTTCTTAGCTAGGTTTTGTGTTGAGGTACCCCCGATAAATATCGAAAATCGATAATTGAAAAAACCGGGTTATAGAAGGAGTGGTTCAATTTTAATCAAATTTGATACACTCATAGACAAAGATATAAGAAACGATATTCAGAAGTTTCAAGGTTGCAGTTCTTACAATAGTGCAGAGAATCGATAATATATATATATATATATATATATATATATATATATAAAAATGGCCAGATGTTTGTGTGTGTGTCTGTTTATCTGTTTGTATGTCCTTTATATAAATCCACAATTTTTATCCGATTCTCACCAAACTTCACACAAATATTCTTTACGCTGAGTCTGAGCTCCAGGACCATGGATTAGTTTTAAAGCTTTCATTACACCCGAGCAATGCCAGGCTATACTGCTAGTATATATATATATATATATATATATATATATATATACACACTTTTAAATATAAGAGACAATGAATATATATATATATATATATATATATATATATATATATATTAGTTATAAATCCGAAAGAAACGGCTTGAAGGTAAATCCCAAATGGATCCTATTAATATTAAATATTAAAACTGATCCAGCCAGAGGGCTGAATGTAATTAAATTTATTTATTTATAGAGCCACCATTTATTACATATAAAAAAAATTCAAATTTTCCAAAAATGTATGGCCATTTCAATGAATGAATTTAACACCAGTCTCATCAGTTATCATAAAACATTATAATAAGATAAATTTATTTGTTTGTGTGCGTGTTAAAAATAGAATTAAGGGTCAGGAAAAAGAAAAAGGATGGAGGAAAAAGGAAAAATGTCGTAGATTCTTGCTGTTGGAATTGTAAGTCTGTCACTTGGTGACAGAAGCAAAACGAGATACATTAGAATATATTTAAAATAAAAAATATATATAAAAAATGGGTCAGACAAAATAATGGTCTTACAAGGTTTCAAGATTACAGGTAAAGGGTCACAAATAATGTTAATATCAAAATAAACTGGTTAAATAACTAAAGTTAAAAATTATATTGAGAAGGAAAAGAGATTTAAGAATGGGAAGTTATTATATAATTAAATTATATGGCTAATAAGAAGATAAAACAACTATTTTAAGGAATTTTAATTCTCTTAAATTTTTATTTATTTAAACAAAAATGAATACATACATATATACTTTTCTATCTTTCGAATTAGAACTGATGAAGCCTTAATTGGCAAAATGCATTATCTATGTGATCAAATCTCTCCTGTCTTTTCATGCAACCTTTCTACCTATCAAAGCTGAAACTTTGTCAGGATTTCAATACCCTTTTTAATTAACATATTGTCAACACAGAAAAACGCATGGATAAAACACAAACAAATCTATTACTTTCAACCCATTTTGAAGGATTATATAAGGATAGGTACCTCCACTCATTTTTGATAACTAATTTTTAGAATGAATCTTTTTTGAAGCTTTCATTTTAGCTTTAATTGAAAGCTAAATGACTAATTTTACTAGTTCCAATAACTAAAACATTCTGGTATATTTCAAACAGAAATTATATTGATTGAAATGTCAACTTTTGAGTGTTTCCAGTTAAAACATTAAAAACGGCTATTTTTTGACAGATTGACATATTTGCAAATAAAAATTGTCATTTTAAAAATCTTGCAAAAATAAAATATACATCTGTGATACATTATTTCACATAAATTAAAAAGTTAAAGTTCAATTAAACTGATTTGAAACAAGTATTACTTGCTTATAGCATAAAATTTAGAATACAAGCATTTCTTAATTAAAGAGGTCATATTTTTCTGATGCATTAAATGGCTGATGACAGCCTGATGTGTTGACAAGTTAAGTATGGTTGACCAGAATTGACATAATTGTCCAAATTATTTTTCTGTAAGGGTAAGAAATCATGAAATACATGACCTTTTAATGTCATACACAAAATATTATACTTAAAAAAAAAACAACTTTTCTACCCACAAAAAAAAAAAAAAAAAAGCATCAAAATTATTTAAAAAATCTTTTGGCTTGAAGATTTGTATTAAGCTTTTCAATTTTCAATTAGTAAATATAGTCTTCACTTAATAAGTTAATAATTTAACCGCAACAAGGCTTAGAAGAATTTTAAAAAATATTTTTGAAACTTTATAAATTTTTATAATTAAAACATCAAAAATGCAAACAATTCTTGTAAAAATTCATTATTCATCAAAAAATATGTTTTTCTTCAGATTACAATGTCCTTCATATATATATATATATATATATATATATATATATATATAAATGCTTATATAATTAAACAATGTCATAGATTTATTGCATATTTTATTTTACTATTTGGAGCAGATTTGCAGAAAAAGCTAACTCTCTGAAAAAAAAAAAAAAAAAATGGATGATTTACATTTCACAAGGACTCCTGTGTTTAACTAATAAAACAAATTTTTGCAACAGTATTTAATTTCTTTAAATTTCATGAAATTACGTGGTGGTGGGATAACAAATGTACAAAAAAAATTTACCAAGATCTTATAAAAATAATAGTTTTAAAAATAATTTCATTCATTTGTGAATAAGTTCTGAAGTTTCATTAAAATTTGACAATTATTTGATTTTTGCAAGAATTTTTAAATCAATGCGTTTTTCAACAGAAACAAATGCATTTTACTAGGATTACATTATCCATAGTAAACTCTGGTAAAAATTGGATCACCTACTGACAAAAATAAAGAAAGATTTTTTTACCAAAATTCTGAACGTGACAGAAAAAAATAATTTTTTTTTTAAATAATTAAAAGATACTTTGATCTTTCCTCTTAACATTTCAAAAATATTTTGATTGAAAAATTTTGTTTTTATTTAGTTTAGGGTTCTTTTTTCTTCATGCTATGCTGTTTTTTTCAATGAATTAGTGGAGGTACCTACATAAGAATCTACCTTTGGATCAATTTTGGAAAGGGCTTACTTTTGAACCATTCTGATAATGAAAAAAATTAAACTTTAATCCAAAAAAGCTTGGAAAATTTAAAAACTTTCTATTTGAACAAAGAAATGTATTAACACTTTTTTTAAAAGTCACTCGTTTTCATTCTTTTTTCCACAAGAAACACCAACTTAATAAATTTCATTATTTATTTAAACAAAAACAAACACACACACATATGCACTATTCTCTCTTAATTTAGATCTGATGAAGCTTTAAATGATGAAATACATTATCTATTTGATCAAATATCTCCTCTCTTTTTATGCAACATTCCCATTTATCAAATGCGAAAATATATGTATATATAAAATGAAAAACTATGTAAATTTTTATATAGCAGAACGATGTTAGGAAAAGCAATAACAGTGGAAAAAATTTAGGTCTAGATTTTTTATGTCACCTTTCTTGGCAGTTTTCCTCTAACCTTTCTACTTATTAAATTTGAAAAAATATGTATGTATGCATACAAATGTATGTGGTAAAAAAAAAAAAGCACTATAACACTTATTCTGACAATGTGTATTATACTGTTTTTTTTCTACTGCTTGAGAAACAGTAACATTAACCTCCCTTATGTTAACATGAATCTTTTAGTCATCAGTCAGTCAGTTAAGTGCCATATGTGATACACGCTTGGGCGATCATGTCTCGAAAGAGACATGACTGACTGGGCAGAAGATTATCCAGCATTAGGTTGCTATTGCTTTCTGCGGTAGACTGGTTGCCGACCAAGGCTATAGAACCCAATCTGTCCTGTTATTTAACCCATAACTGGAAGGAATAGATGGATTAATACCTTTCCCAAGGGTATTTGTGCAGAAGTGAATGCAATGAATTCGGCTGGAATTTGAACTCGGCTCCACCGATTTCTCGTTCCGAGCCGATATCCAATGCACCACAATGCACATTTAGTCATAGAAAGCAGTAAAATTTAAATACTGTAATTTAAATACTGTTTTTCAAAATAGATCTTATGTTTTTGCTGGTTTTGTATATACTTTTACCTTGCATGGAGCACTGTGTTTGTTGTGTCTACAAATTTTGCCTTCAGTAATATGTTATAATGGATTGATTTTTTGATTAAATTCTACCTTATCATGCATTTCTGTTTTGGAACAATTATAAAATAAGCAATAATAATAATAATAATAATGGCAACTTACTATAGGTGTTGTAATTTCCACAGAGAAAGTTTTTCCCTGTTGCTCAAGAATGAATTTTCCAACCATCTCTGGTGAATGGGTATTTGCATTTTTAACAAATATTGTAAAGGTTGGTGGAATTTTACACTCACTGTTACCAAGAACTGCAACTGTATTTTGTAGAGCATCGGTTAACAAAAAACTGAGGCTGATAGACAGGTGGTCTTTGAAATCATTATTAGTCACTACAGGAGCAATCAGGTAGCTGTTTGGTTTGAATTTTGCAGAATTGTTTTCTATAGTGACATTCTCAGACTTAATATACCAGCCATGCGATTGTTCATCTAAGTTTTGAACCATTGGTAAATCCACCAGTTTACAGACTATTGCTGTAAAAAATTTTTAAAAATATTTTTGAAATTTTATAAATTATTATCATTAAAACATCAGAAATCAAAACAATTCTTGTAAAAATTCATTATTCATCAATAAATGTTTTTCTTCAGAATATAATGTCCTTAATTATATATATATATTTAAATGCTTATATAATTAAACGATGTCATACATTTATTGCATATTTTATTTTACTATTTGGAGCAGATTTGCAGAAAAAAGCTAAATCTTTGAAAAAAAAAAAAATGGATGATTTACATTTCACAAGGACTCCTGTGTTTAACTCATAAAACAAATTTTCGCAACGGTATTTAATTTCTTTAAATTTCATGAAATTATGTGGCTTACTTTTGAACCATTCTGATAACAAAAATAGGAATTAAACTTTAATCCAAAAAAAAGCTTGAGAAATTTAAAAACTTTCCGTAAATTCACCAGTTTACAGACTATTGCTGTTTAAAAAAAAAAAAAAAAAAAAAAAAAAGACAAATACAAAAGAATGGTTAGATTTTAATTTTTGAAATAAATTTGTAATATATCAGAACAATTTTTTTCAACATTTTTTATCTCTTACATCACACTTGAACCTATAGTTAAATTTCTGCACCACAAGTAACTAATGATGATCAAAAAAAGAGTATGCTTTTTATTAATTATTTATTAACACAAAAAACAATTGATTATAATTTTTAATAAAACAATAACAATTAAAATTCTTAAAAAGCTTATATTTTTTTTTTATTATTATAGTTTAACATTCAATGAGACATCTGAGCTTGCCTAAAAAGAGAAAAGGAACCAAAACTTTTGTTGATGCACATGTTGATGGCTTGTCTGTGTTGACTGCCTGTCTGATAGTGAGAATATCACATGTTTGTGTGTGTAGATAAAAGTGGTGTTGATTCTCATTGATTTAGAGTGAGTGAATTAATAATTATTGTAATTGTTACAATTATTTTACTACAAATATTTTTGACACTATAATTAATTTTTATTTATCTAATTTTTATGTAGGTGACAAAGTGACAGTAATTAATTTTTATTTATGTATTTCTTTCTGGATATGACACTTTCTTGCAAGAATTTTCATATAATCAATCTAAATGGGTTTTAATTTTGATATGTACACATATTCTGTTTTGAAATTCTTCCAAAAACAATTTAATTAATGACTTTTAAAAAATTTCCAGACACAACTACGATCCTCTCAAAGCACACCAGCATCAAAAATCAAATGTATATCCAAATAAGATAGTAGACATTAATGGGTTATAATTAGAAACACATAATTAATACTCAATATGTCCTGTGAGTATCAAATTTACAAAATCCTTTTTCTTTATAATATATCCTATAAATTTTAACTGTCTCTTTCTGATTTTAAGTAGAAGAGTTCTTCTTATTTCCATTTTCCTTAAAACTTACACATTATTCACATGCTCTGTCCATGGTATTCTTAGATTTCTTTTATAGAACCACATCAAAGATACTGGTCTCTTTCTCATTCTAATTAGAAGTGTTCTTCTTGTTTCCATTTTCCTTAAAACTTCCTCATTGACTCCATGCTTTGTCTATTGTATTCTCAGCTTCTTTCTGTAGAACTGCATCTATATTGATTCAAGCCTTTTTTTTTTTTTTCATTTGTCAGGAAATTGTCCAGACCAAATTTTTATTTTTATAATTAATAACAGATTTTATGGTGGGTGTTAATGGTTTAAAAGAAGAAAAACTTTTAACATGACATTGCCAAATTAAAATCATACTGTATTCAGGCAGTAAAATGTTAGCCTAATAGATGTTATTTGTCTGCTCGCCTCAATCTTAAACGTTTGAAACACAGTAAGATGAGGTAGCTAAAGTATGGATGACCAAGGATGACAAAACATGTCAAACTATGTTTTAGCCTTCTTTTTTCGTATGGAGCAAAAGTCTGCTTAATTTTATGAGCATTTCATGGTATATATATGGATGACCAAAAACAATAACAAAAATATATTTGCCAATCTTAAAATGATATGACAAAAATCTAATTTGCTTAATAAAATACAATACTATTCCTCCTTCATCAATCACTTCATAGAAATTTATTGGTTAAAAAAAAAACAAAAAAAAATATTATCAACATAAACACAACTTTTAAAATGATCTTACTTGGTTTCTGAGGCAAGATTATACTACAAGTACAGGTAGTCATATTAAACCCAGTACCAACGGCACATCGTTTTTTAACCCAACCAATGACATTGGACTGGTAAAATGTTCTGGGATCACCTGGATTAGGTTTGAAATTTAAAGAACAGTCTGGAAAAAAAAAAAAAAAAAAGAAATATATTTTTTATTTCTCAATCAGCAAAAACAAAAATTCTGATTTTATTTTGTTTAATTTTTTTTTCTGTTTTTTTTTATTTTTGCGATTTAAAAGATTATTCATTTTGTTTTTAACATTCAATACCTAAAGTTTGTTTCTTCATTTACAATTTGGATGATTGCAATCATTTAAATGACTTTGATAATGGCTGCCATTCAAATGACTATGACAATGTTTGTCATTCAAATGATTATGATAATGTCTGCCATTCAAATGCCATTCCTTGGTGGTTTATACTCTTTAACTCTACATTAGTATTGGAGGTATTGTCACAAAAGTATTATAATAGGGTTTTCAAATATCCTATTTAAAATATCATAGATACATCATTTTGTTTTTAATTATCTTGTTATATATTATCTTCAGTGTTATTTCTGGTTTTAAAAAATGTTTTATTTTGAAAAATCAAATTAAAAGGTTAGTATTAAAAAATGAATTTATAAGTTTCAAAAGTTAAAATATGCCAAAATATGTTTCCTGTTAATTTCCATAACTGTGATTTACAGAAATATAACTAAAGCCAAAAACTTCTTGACAGAGGTATTCAGAAAGCTACTTGTGTTAAAGAATTTAAATGCCATGGCCAGAATGGTCAGCAATTGGCTGGAGTGCCTCATAGACATTGTATTTTGACAGTGATGGATTGTCATTGTTTGGGTTTTGAATATAAATCTAAAATGGTATGAATTCAACAAAAGGTCTCAAGAATTCTGAAGTGTCAAAATGCCTCCCAGAGCCAGGTTAGCAACCAACTAACATCACTCATGGAGGTATGCTGAGTCAATATGTGACATATGTTCCTGCAATGTTATTTCTCCTTCTGCCTCTTAAAATCCAAGCTACCACCACTCTCTCCTAATAAAACAAATAACAAAAAGAAGTTGTCCATTTCAGTGATACTATTTCCTGTAGCATGTTGGGTACCCAGAGATGACACAGAATGCAACACTTAACTAATCCTAAAAGTCAAATTTGCCACTTGCTAAATATTAAGGAAATTATTATGTGGGTGTGTTCAAACACCTCACAGTAGTAATGGAAAGAGTTCTCTAACAAAAATAGCCTATAAACTTCAGTTATTTACTTACAGTTACTCATTGAAGTGCCATATATGATATATGCTTGGACAGTCATGTCTCTTTCAAGACATGACTGACTGGGCAAAAGATTTTCCTGCAGGTAAGTTGCCATTACTTTCGGCAGTAGATTGGTTACCAATCAAGGCTATAGAACCCAATCTGTCATGTTATTTTGACTCATAGCTAGAGGAGGAAGAGATGCATTATATTATTAAGTAGTAATTAGTTTATTACTTCATGACAATAGAAAACTGATCCCCCACTTTATGACCAGTAGAAGCCTTAATCATGTTTTCAACTATTATATTGTCAGTCAGTTAAGTGCCATAAGTTATACATGCATTGGGTGATTATGTCTTGAAATAGACATGACTGACTGGGCAGAAGATTATCCCAGAGTAGGTTGCCATTGCTTTCTGCAGAAGACTGGTTGCCAGCCAAGGATATATAATTCAATCTGTCCTGATTGTTAACCCATTCAGATGATTATAATAATGTCGCCCATTCAGATGATTATTTCTTTGGTGAAGAGCTTTTAGGTCTTCATTGTTTTGCCTTCAGCATCTTATGTATGTAAAAGTTATAAGAATTTAGAAATAAGAAAATCATTTCGTAAATTTTTGTTTTGTTCCCAGAAGGCCTTTATCTCTTCAAATCTTTCCAAAACTTTTTTTTTTTAATCATTTCACCCTGAGCAAGGCGGAAATGCCACTGATGTGCAGGGGATTACATAAATGTAAAAAGATTAATTAGAAAAGAGTGAGGAGTACAAACTAGTTAGAAAGGAACAATAGAAAGCTGAGAAAGCAGGTGCGATGACAGATACATAGGTGGAGAGAAAGAGAAGGTTATACAGGGGAGGGGAGAGAGCTAGAGGCCAGTGGTTAGTAGATGAGTATTGACTTTGCATTTAAATTTCTGGAGATTGTAGCCATCAGGAAAGCAAGAATACGGGAGTGAGTTCCACAGGCGGGAAGTGCGAGAGAGGAAGCTGCAGGAGTAGAATTGTCGTCTGCATTTGGCTAACCTGACTGTGAATGGGTGGGACCCAGTTGCCAGTCTGGTTGCACGAGTAAACACCTGTTGAGGAGGCATCAGTGACTTAAGCTCGTCTGAGCAGAAGCCATGAAAGTATTTATAGAACAGACAAAGGGAGGCCACATTTCGACGGTGGGGAAATGGCTGCAGTCGAGTCACCAGATCAGTACCTATCACATTAGAGACTCTCCTTTGGAGCTTGTCAAGAACACTGAGGAGAACGGCAGGGGCACCTGACCATAAATGGCAGCAGAACTCCATGCACGGACAGATGGTTGACTTGTATATATGCAGGATGGATTCAGGTGGAAAAAACATCCTGGATCGACATAATGATCCAATCTTCTTAGCAGTAGATTTTGCTATGGATTCAATATAGTGGTTCCATTTGAGGTCTGAGGACAGGGTAAGTCCGAGGAGGCGTAGTGTATTACTCTCAGGAAGAATCACTTGGTCCATGCTTATGGGAGGCAGAAGAGGTTGCCTGTAATGGTTGACAGACAACAGCTTGGTCTTAGATGAATTGAAGTTGACAAGCCACTTCTTGCCCCAGTTCACCACAGAGTGTAGATCCCGGTCAAGGTCAGCAGCGAGATTATGTCTGTCCACCACGACAGGTTTCTTACTGGAGCGGGAGTATATTGTAGTGTCATCTACGTAGATGCCTACTTGGGACTTGATCTCATCTGGGAGGTCGTTGATGAAAATAAGGAAGAGCGTCGGGCCCAGGATAGAGCCCTGTGGGACACCAGCATTCGTGCTGTAGGACGAAGAGGCACGCCCATTCAGAACGACCTTCATTTTGCGGTTAAGAAAGATTGGATTAGGTCAAGCAGGTGACCTGTAATACCATAACCGCGTAGTTTGCATAGGAGGCCAGAGTGCCAAACCCTGTCAAAAGCCTTGGAGATGTCCAGAGCAACTGCACGAGCCTCATAAGACTCATCAAGGGCCTGTAGCATGTACTCCGTTACGGTTGTTAGCAGGTCGGCCGTGGACCTGTCAAAGCGGAATCCATATTGCCTGTCGGAGAACAGTTTGTGGGCGGTGAGATGATGAACTATTTCAGCATTGATTATAGCCTCGAATACTTTCCCGAATATCAGTAGAAGACTGATAGGGCGATAGTTGGATGGGTCCGAGGGTTCACCACAATTCTTAAAGACAGGAACGACTGAAGAGAATTTCCAGCATGCAGGAAAGCAGGAAGCAGAAAGGCAATAGTTAAAGAGGACAGGGGAAAGTTCAGGAGCACACCTCTTAAGGACATCACCGGGATTCCATCGTCTCCACACGCCTTATGGGGGTCGAGTTTTGAAATTACTCTGGATACTACTGTCAGGGTAATATATACGTCGTGCAGTTTGGCCTCAGTTCTAATAGGGAAGTCGGGTGGGTGCACTCCAGATGAGTCGAATGTGAAGTTGGATGAGAATCTGTGGGCAAAGCACTCGGCTTTGTCCGCAGATGACGTGAGAACCTCAAATCCATGGATTAAAGGAGGTATTGAGGATTTCCTATTGTTGAGCACTCATTTACAAATCCTCCAATAGTCCTTGGAGCTGAACTTGCGGTCAGCTATGTGCTGTCGCATTCTCTTAGCAAACAACTGTTTGGCGTCGTTTAGGGTTCTCTTGCACTCATTGCGAGCAGATATGAACAGGCGCCTATTGTGATCAGTTGGCTGTCTCCGGAATAGACGGAAGTAATGGTTCCTGTGGGCAATGGCGGCTGAGCAGGCTGGAGAGAACCACGGAGAGGAATGAGGTTTTAAGCAATACTTCCTGGTGGGTATGAAGGCATCAATGCCAGCTTTCACCCATGACGAGACCTCAGAGGCACAGTCATCAACTGATAGGTCAAACACTTTTCCCCAAGGGACGTCGCAGAGGAAATCGCGAAAGGCATCCCAGTCAGCTTTTTGGTAGAGGTAGGAGGTTCTATAAGTAGGGGGCTCCTGGGGGGAGTGAGATTGGAAAGAAATACTGAGAGAGACTACAGCATGGTCGGAGTTGCCGAGAAGGCAAAGCTGCGAGACTTGACAGACGTCAGGCGCAGAGGTGAAACATCTATCTAGCAGTGAGGAATGACCCGAGGGAGTGCTTGGGAAGCGAGTGGGGAAGTCCACCACTTGCGTAAGGGATTGGGAAATAGCAAAGTTCATGGCGTGAATGCCCGCCAGATCAGTAACGGCGTTTTCAAGCCACTCAGAGTGATGGGCATTGAGGTCTCCAAATACAAATATGTGGGCGAATGGGTGATAGGAAATAGCCTTATCTATGTCGTCAGCAATGCTATCTAGTAGGGAGCAGTCAGGAGAGGAGGGAGCCCTATTTCCGTGCAAATGTATATACTGAACTCAAATCAATAATTGTTAAGCTATAGAACCCAATATTTCATGTTATTTAACCCATAGCTGGAGAGAGAAGAGATGGATTAATACCTTTCCCAAGTGTATTTGTGCATAAGTGAATGCAATGAATCTAGCTGAAATTCAAACTTGGCTCTCCAATTTCTCCTTCCAAGCTGGTTTCCACTGCCCCACAAATTATATAGGAACCATTAAAATGGGACACTTCCTGTTTTTTTCCTCTTTTTCCTGTCAGTATGTGGTAGAAGCAACAATAACACAGGGCTTGTTCCCCAGCTTTAGGGATAATATCCTTCCCTGGGTTACTGAACTCTCACACACACACACTCAGTGTGTGCGTGTAAATCATAAATGTTATACGTAGCCTTGAACCCACAATTAAACTATGCCTTAAATTTCTATATATAGTGGCTACATGTTTGAGCAGACATTCCTGTTTTTTTAGGTTTTTTTTTCAAACTGTGCAATTAATGCCTACTGGCCTAGATATTAAAAGCCTTATTAAAGAAAATATGCATGTAGGTAGGATATATTCTTTTATTTTTGGTTTGAATAAATTTTCTCATCTTTGTTGTATAAAATGGGCTAAAAAATGTTATTTATTAAACTGATTATTTACTAGTTTTTAATATTTTTGCTGTTGAGTGCTGATTACTGAGAAAAATAAAAGGATGCATATAAACTCAGTTTCATATGCTTGGGTTTTATTAAGATTGTAAAAATAACATTTTACATTAATAAAGATTGCCAGGGGTGTATAAAGTAATAAGCAATATGAAGAGTAAAAACACCCTTTGATACACCGTTTTTTTTTTTTGTTTTTGTTTTCTTTCTGTGGGTATATATGTTAAATATTTCCAAAAAACGTTATCCAACGGATAGATTTCTACTACGTGATCAATCACATTTTATGAATTCCAATCATAGACAATAACCGACAGACAGACAGACAGACAGACAGACAGACAGACAGACAGATATTCAAACATATTTCATTGAATAATATAGACATATTATATAAATAATACAGACATATATGAGTAGTTAATAAAAAGTTCTTGGCTACATCAAAAAGAATGATCTCAAACCATCAAACATTCATGCTGTTATTATATATAGTCACACAATTCATCCCATGCATCAGTTTTCAAGTTCTTTTAATCCTTATAAAAATATGTTTAGTCATTAAAATACTAAATTTTAGAAATTGATCATACTGAAAACTTTTCAGTGCCCACATATAGAAGAACAGTGTACTTATGTCTCCAAAAATATAAAAGAAATGCAATGCATATTTAAACGAGTATGACTATCGCTGTCAGGTTTCATCCATGTTTTTAGTTCTTGTGATAATGACAATGGTTCTTAAAACCAGTAAATGACTAGTAATGCTTGATGCACATGTGTCAAATTAAGATGTTTTGTAAAGTCTCTTCAGCTTGCTCATATATTTCCATGTGACTGGTGAAACAGGAGCAGTTTCTACAGGTCTTCTGACACACAACAAATGTTATTTGCAGCATAGTACTGATCATAATTTGTCAAAGGTCTACTAATATAACTACATGTGGCTAACATACACACAAGTCTCGGGTCAATCCATGGCTTGGTTTTCAGGCACTTTCCATGCAAGATCACCTCCACCAAACTGATAAGATCAAGAAGTTATCTGAAAAATTGACTATGGTGAGTCTCACAATGTGAAAGTGAAACGTCTAACCACTTGGCCATACACCTATTTACTTATACATGCATACATGAAAGATATCAACTTGTTAAACAAGTATGACCATTGATGTCAAGTCTGGTCCATGATTTTAACTCTCATGAGAATGACAATAGCTCCAAAAGCCAGCAAGTAACTTACAATGCTTGTTGCAGACACAGCAATCTAAAGTATTCTTTATAGGGATTGGTTTGTTTTGTAAAAGCTGTTCAGACTGTGGGCTTTTCATGTGATGGGTGAAACTGGAGTTGTTTCTACAGGTCAAAGATCTACCAGTATTACTCTTGTGGCTAATGTGGTATGCATTGAAGAGATATAATTTGTCACATGTAAACTAATAAGTTACTTGTTCAATGATTTCCTCTTTCCTAGCTGTATACTTGACGTTTGCCTAACTCATTGGATGTTCTTTAAAGATTATATATACAGGGTGAGTAAAAAGAAAATCCCCATTTTAAAATACTTATAATTTATTTATTAACTATAATTTTCACTAGAAATGGGTATGAGATGAAAGTGTTCAGCATGAGGTTTTATATAAAATTCAATATAGGCACCAGATTTCATTACCAGCTTCTCATGCCACCCAGGAATTGCATCAACTGATTTCACCAGGAACTCTTGTGGTATGGAAGACATAACTTATTGTATTCACTCTTCAAGTTCTTCCAAAGTCTTGATTTGGTGTAGCAAACTTGCTCCTTTAACCACTCCAAAGAAAAATCCTGGGTTAAAAGTAATCAGAGTCTAACCGTACTGATGAGTTGTGATACAGCAAAACAGATCTGTCTGCGGATGACTATGTGTGTGTGTGTGTGTGTGCGATAAAATATAATTTTAATGTTTAAGATATTTTATATGTAGGGGTAAAAGTGTTCAATATCAAAGATAGATTATTTGTAAATATAAAAGTGAACACTGAGGTCAGCACCAAGAAGTGGCAGTCTATTTCATGCTTCAATGAATGGCCTGAAGATTATGTTGAAGCATGAAACTGACTGTCATAGGCTAATATTGACATAAGTGTTCACTTATATATATATAGGAAAGAATATTAATAAAAAGTTTTGAATTTAAAAATGTACTTTTTTTTAACAGTATTTGTTTATTTTTATTATATTTTATATTTCAGACCGCCCTCGGTCCTTCATCAGAAACAACTGATTTTTAAATTTGAATTAGAAACGTATTTCACGATAGCGTTCGAATATTTTTTTGTTTACATCACGTGGTGTGTTTGTTCACAACATGCGGCATGTCCGTAGAGAAAGTCTGTTTGTTTTAGATAAAAATTTCTTGGAATATCTGAAAAAAAAATTTTTAATTTCAATAGCTAAAAAATTTTTTTTCAGATATTCCAAGAAATTTTTATCTAAAACAAACAGACTTTCTCTACGGACATGCCGCATGTTGTGAACAAACACACCACGTGATGTAAACAAAAAAATATTCGAACGTTATCGTGAAATACGTTTCTAATTCAAATTTAAAAATCAGTTGTTTCTGATGAAGGACCGAGGGCGGTCTGAAATATAAAATATAATAAAAATAAACAAATACTGTTAAAAAAAAAGTACATTTTTAAATTCAAAACTTTTTATTAATATTCTTTCCTATACATATTAAGACAGTACGTGGATGATCATCACTATATATATATATATATATATATATATATATATATATATAGATCTGTCTGCGGATGACTATATATATATATATAGTCATCCGCAGACAGATCTGTTTTGCTGTATCACAGCTCATCAGTATGGTTAGACTGATTGCTTGTAACCCAGGATTGAAACCTGACCGAATTGACGTCAGTCAGCGATTCTACCTCTGGGCTATGGGCGTTCAGTAGAAGAAGGCAAACTTTTTAGCATGTATATTGTCATTATACCCACCCAGTAGCCAGATAGTCATCTGCAGATAGTCATGTTTCACTGTATAACAGCTCATCAGTACAGTTCAATTGCTTCCAGCCAGGATTGAAACCCAACTGATTTGACATCAGTCGGAGATTCTACCATTAAGCTATTGGCATATATATATAAGGTGTATTAAATTACCAAAAATTCACCAAGTTATGGATAAACTGTCTAAAGTTCATGTTTTGTTGTGCTTTCAACTCTCTTAGTCATTAGCAAGAATTGGATATTATTAGTATGGTAGATATTATTATTATATTAATAATAATATAATAATAATATATTATATTATTATTATTATATGGTAGACAAGATTTTATTATCTACAACCTGGTATTTTTTTTTATTTAATGCTAGAATTCAAATATTCACTTATATAAGTACAAAACATGGTATTCAAATACTTCATCCACAATTTTGATTCAGATGTGTAATATCTTATTAGAAAAGTATAAAAATACAATAAAAAATTAAGCTAACAAATCTTGTCAGTTGAATTTCACAAAACTTGTTCACCTACTCAAATATACTCACACTTATATAGTCAGTGAATGTGTTTGTGTTTGTAATATAAATGTCATATTTTCAGCCTTTTGCCACACATAAGCTATGCTTAAGTTGCTATAAATGTTATTTAGTGGGTACACAATAGTACACATGTTTGAGCAAGCATCACTGTTTTTTAACATTGACATTAACGACTACAGGCCTAGAGATCAATAGTCTTATTAAAGAAAATGTGTATGCAGGTAGAATTTATTTTAGATGGAGTGGGGGTCGAACGAATCTTTTTGTCTTTATTGTGTATAGTACACAGTTAAAAAAAATAATGATGAAATTAATCAGAAATAGCAACATACAAAAAAGAAGCACAAGTTTAAAAACTCACCATCATAGTAACTACCAATTGAGGATTATTATTATTATTATTAACAATAAAAATGTGTGACGCTATTTTCAAATTAAATTTATGGCTCATAAAAAAAACAAAAAACAAAAACAAAACAGCGTGCATAAAGGTCAAGAAACTCATAACATCTGACTTTACCAGAGAAACCATAAACGGAGTTATTTCCCTTACAGGAATAGTCTTTCTCAAAAATTACGTTTATGAATTTTAACAATTTTTTTAAAATATCCTACATTATTTTTTTCTATTAAAAAATCATTCTAATATTCTCTCATCGAAAATTAACCCATGTAATTCTAAATTATATTTATATAATTTTGGCATATAATTTTGTTCTTTTTGTACTTCCAAATTTAATAAAGTTGGCCACTGTCAGACTTCAGTTTTAAAAAATGTAATTAACAAAACAAAAATAAATGGCCTCGATTTGAAATTAGAATTTAACGAAACAAAAGTATTTAACAATCAAAGAAAGCATTTCAAATTTTGTTCGGCTAATTTAAATTATTCGTATATTTTACATCGTATCAACGTCATATTAACACGATGTTTCGGCCCATCCATTCTTTAGTTTTCATCGGGTTTATACGCCATGAATGACTCTTCTCGTAGTTATAGATAGCAATTGTATGTCATTAGCATATATATCTAAAACAAAAAAAAAAAAAAAAAAAAACAGGTTGGTAGATTCAACTTTCTAGTTGAGGGTGTAACTGTAGCCATTGATTGAATTGAACCATATTCTGTTCTGGTGCAAGCATAAAATATACTTACTAAGGGGTTTCTTTTGGGGTGGGCAGTTTTGATCCGGCACACATTTGGATTGCCTTTCATCGAACCTCTGCTGATTTGGACAAAACTTTTTCTGGTGAATGCGTTTGCCGTTTATGCATTCGAAGAATCCATTGCAGGTAAAAATATCTTTGATTACTTGGAGGCCTTTACAATCTGCAGGGAGGAGAATCAGTTTTAGTACAAGAAGGATTTGTGAAACATTTATTTATTTATGACAAAAATTAAATATTCAGCCAGCATCACGAAACAGGACTAAGGTTACCAACTGCCCTTTATTGGAAGAGACAATCCTTTATTTAGCTCTTGCTGTATTTGGAAGTTTAAAAAAAAAAAAAAAAGGCGATGTCATTTTCAATTTCTGTATCTATAGGAATTAGATTAAAAAATATTATTTATATCTTTTTCTCTTGACAGGGTTGGCAATCCTAAAAGAAGATGAACACCTGTTTAAATTCAAGTTTGTTTTTTTACGGCACTTCACATTTCGCATTTATTTCCAAAATCATTAAAAAAATCATTTGTAAACATGTACCTCTGTCGCATTTCACTGCCCATTCCCAATTACAGTTTCCATTTTTTTCATCAAAGAAGAGATCAGGAGGACAATACATTACGTAGGCACGAAAATGTTTCTCAAGGACGTCGCATTTTACAAAAGCATTACAGCTATTTGGATGGGGGTACAATCCAGATGTTGCACTCTTTCGTAAGCATTCTTCACAATATTCTACAAGAAAGACAACGAAGAAAAAATTAATCATATTTAATTTAATGATCAACTAACTCAAGTTAACAAAATTCACACTTTCACAAAAAGATATATCAACATTCAACAATATCAAAAGAATGACGTAGTGAATTATAAATAGATCAGAAGACGAAATTGGTGCAACGAGATCGATTTCTATTAAGGCAGTTTACAAAAATGAATTAATAAGGTCTCAACCCGGTCTACATTCTTTTTAATAATTTCACTCCAAGCAAGACAATAAAGCCACTAGCACTACTATTAAAAAAAAAATTACTATTATTATTAACTACTAAATACTAGGAAAACTACTACTATTAAGGAGAGAGGACAATAAAAGAACGACAGTTAAGTAGACAAAAGATAAGGATTGACATTGCATTTAAAGATAAACTCGTCCAAATCACCCTAAATTTTCTTCATTCTTTCATTGATGAAACTGCAATATAGGCAATTATTAAATATTTATAAATTCATTTGATGCACATGTTATTGTGCAGTATTAACAAAAGAACAATTCTATTTTCACTTACAATTATTCATTTGGCAATAAATATTAAAAATTAGTATGAAATACATCATTTTTTAAACACCTAATAATTATGGCCGGTAGTATATATATATATATATATATATATATATATATATATATATGCGGAAAAAATATAATTTTAAGGTATGCTTTATGCACTGGGTAAAAGTGCTCAATATACGAGATAAAGCGTTTGCAAATATAAGTACGACATTGATGTCAACATCGAGTAATGACAGTTATTTCATGTTTCAAAGTAATCCTCAAGCCAACTATCTATCTATCTATATATATATATATATATATATATATAGAGAGAGAGAGAGAGAGAGATTTAAATTAGAAAATAAGTAAAAGTACAGAAAAATCAGATAGAGAAGACGTGTGTATTTGAATTTTTAAATATTTTATCCCCAAATGTAGGGTATGAGTTCCTTTCTTTCTTAAAGTATCAACAGTCAAAAAAAATAGAGAAACTATATCAATCAAGAAGAAAGGTAATTAAGGTTTCAGTTGTTTTTATTTTATGCATCCCCACCACTAAATCAAATTATAATCAAGTTATAGTATATATCAATCATCAAGTTTGATTTTTATAGTTTTAAATAAATGACCAAATCAGAAGTCTCCAAACTACAACCTGCCAGCCACATCCGGGCCACCACATAATTTTGTTTCTTTGAAATTTTCGTGTTTCTCTTTTGCTCTGAAATTCAAAGTCTGGATTATATCACGCTGATAACAATAGGATACAAATAAAATTTCATTCATCCATTTAAATTTATTCGTTCATTTATAAAATTGATGCTCGACATCCACATTATAATTACATCTTTTTTATGGACCATTTTTCACTGACCTACAAGAAGATGTAAAATATGCGACGTGACCCTCGGATGGAACATTTTGGAGCGCTCCGAGCTCAACAAAAAGAAATATTAACAAACAAAAGGACAGTTTCAGTCAAAGTAAATTAGAAAAAACTTCTGATTATAATTATATATGTTGTCGATATTTATGAGATGTTTATTACGGACATGCAAACAATCAGAAAGTGTCATTTGCTGATTATGTTTTTATAGGCCTCCTGATGCGAGGATGCATTTTCATCTGCGCATTTTAAGAGGAAAATAAACGAAATACTTTCGTAGACAAAAACGTAATTAATTCTCAGTAACTGATAATTATTACAAGTGTCTAAAGTCATATAACAAATCAAGAAAAAATACATTTTTTTGTCTCATGTGGCTACCTTCCAAACTATGTAGAAAATTCTATGTAATAAAAGGTTGGATTTACTTTCATTTTGTTTTTAAATTTTTAATTTATGCGATATTTCTCTAATCTTAATAGAATAGAAATTTCTAGCATAATAATTTGCAATAAAAAAAAACTGCATCTTCATGATACACCGAACTGTGGATACACTCACCTGCATTATCGCAACGATCGAATTTTCCAATTGATGCTATTGTTACTGTTAACATTATTTATCTGAACTAAAAAAAAAAAAAAAAAAAAAAGCAATGCTGTTTCTAAGCGAGTCGAAAATCAGTTTTAAAGGTAGTCTGTGAGTAAATATCGACAAGAGCAAATTCTCGAATTGAAATCCTACCTCTGAGTTTGTTGCTTTGTATATTTTGAAAATAAGTTTTTAACAAAATAATTTCGATATCATTGTAACACTTCCAAATGAAACATTAATTGATTACTTACTGGAGAGAAGTATGTTTGCTTGCCCAAACGCAAGAGTAACATAAAAACTTAGTAGAGCAGCAAGAGGCAGAATTGCCTTCATTTTGTACTGGGTTAAAGTTCTCTGTTTTTCGTAAAAGCAGTAGATTAGTAGAGAATGCTTGCTTTCAATATGTGCAAGTAGAGTGCTTCTCTGGTGTTCAACTGATGATTTCTCAGACAAAAAATAGCTTTTATACTCTTCTTTTGTGGGTGGATGTTTCCTCATAAAATTAATATTTACTAAAGTAGGAAGGTATATGAGATTTTGCGTTGACCTGGGCGCAAGAAAACAAGGTGCTGGAGGGAACAGGTCATGTGACTCATTCAGCGTTCTTCCGTTGGGTTCTCTGACTATCAATGTTTTTTAAGTTTGGTTTACCAACCAACGACCAATTGAATATGATAGAAAGCCTGTTTCATTGATAATTTTCTTTTCTTTTTTCCTTTTCATTCTTTTTTTTTTTTTTTCCACACCTACATAACATACAAAATTTTGGTTTTCTTTTGTACACAAACCCCAGCCACGCATAGAATGAATTTCGTGAGTCGTAAAGAAAAGAAATTAAAATAAAATAAAGAAAGAAACGTATTTTCAAATAGGGATTGTCGATCCGGTACAAGAACAGAGTAATCTGTGCGCATACATAACCA
Source organism: Ascarosepion bandense (assembly GCA_037127315.1). Lineage (NCBI taxonomy): Eukaryota > Metazoa > Mollusca > Cephalopoda > Sepiida > Sepiidae > Ascarosepion > Ascarosepion bandense. Next base: position 654,083 of record JBBBDQ010000323.1, on the reverse strand, counting down.
CGAAAATTCAGTCATAGAAATAATTTTTTATCCTCCTGTGACAAATTAGTCGAAAACATTTTACACACTTTCCAATTCTGGACGAGTTGGTCATCCTATGAAAATATTCACAGGCGGGTGGATGATACAAATATTACAAAGTAGAGTCATCTATATGTCATTATGTTTGTTCACACTCACTTGTGGTATGAGGGTTTCAATATTCCTTTACTGAGTAAAAAAATATATTGAAAGCATATAAGAACCAACGTTTATTCTCACAAAAAAAATTGACTGAAAATTTATTGTATGAAAAGAGTAATTATGTCAGTGCTATCCGATTACAAAATAAGGTATAAATACCAAACTTTCGAGAATAATGGAATATTCTCTAGTGACAATTAGTCACAATGAAGAATATAAAGAAAGCAACAGCGCAAAGCAAAGACAAAATAGCAAAGTGTATTTTTCGGGGGGTGGGGGATATAAAAGCAAATCAGACGCTATCGAGGCAGGAGTAAATGGTTGCGCCGTCAGCGTAGATGCCAAGTTGAGATCTGTTGTCATCAAGAAAGTCGTTAATGAAAATTAAAAACAGCGTGGGATCAAGGATAAATTCCTGGGGTAACATTTTCTTTATTTCTACTTACATTTATATACAAGCTAAACTAAGCACAACTATTCTAAACACATTTTAACAGCATATAAGGCACATTTTACACCGTATAAGACGCATTTTAATCGAATAGAAATTACATTTTTAAAGGCATATCAGACGCATTTTCAGTATTTGAATAAAAACACCTTGTCTCCTATGTATGCCGATCGAGTTCCTTCTAAGCAAATATTGTTTTATCATCAGAGAATATGAGTATTTCTTAAATTTTCCATGACAGTTTTTTTATTCTATATACACTCGATATACAGTATTTAATTATAAATTAATTTAGTATGCAACATCTGGCACTATTCAAACCTAAAATTTCTACTGAAACGGTGAGGACGAGATCAAGAACAACGCGAAGAATTAGATGATGGCGATGCCGAAAGAGCAATCTGTAGATTGTACTGGAAAGTGGAGGAGGTGCAGCAATAAATGCCTAAAATTCCCCCAAAGAGCCCAAGATACAATTGTCCTAGGTAGTTTTTTTTTTCGTTTCATTAAATAGCTGGAGTTTAGTTCTTGAGGTATTAAGCGTGACAAGCCATCCTTTGCCCCAGTTAACAACTGTCTTGAAGTCGTTTTGGACATCAGCTGTCATTTTAACCTTGTCAGACTGATCAGCTTTACTATCGAGACAAGAGTAAATGGTTGTGCCGTCAGCGTAGATGTCAAGTTGAGATCTGTTGTCATCAGGAAAGTCGTTAATGAAAATTAAAAACAGCGTGGGATCAAGGATAAATCCCTAGGGTAACATTTTCTTTATTTCTACTTACATTTATATACAAAATAAACTAAGCACAACTGACTGTTCTAGGGTATTTTTGTCCAAATCTGTGAATTTGTTTTGCTTCTGCTAAGTCTTGGAAAAACACTATATAAAATTCACTATTTTTTTATCCATAATGTTGAATGTGCTAAAATTATTAAACTTAAAATATATATATATATATATATCCAAAGTTGATGCTAAAAATTGCCGTGAAATATTAGATTTATATAACTTTCCCAAGGATATTTGCGCATAAGTGAATATAAAGAAAACAACTATAGAATTGGAACTAGGCTCTCAGATTTCCAGTTCTGAGCCATTATCCATTACACCACCACACATCCAAGCTTACAGAACCTTGTGGGGTTTGATACATTGACACCCACGCACACACGGTCATTCAGCGTTCACGTGATAACTTAATTTCCCGCGTAAACGAATGCCAATAAAAGCGGGGAACGTCACGTGGTACGCTAGTTAGGATTTTGTCCCGGGCAAGAGCAGACATGTTTCCCTAACTCGCACAAACACACATTTGCGCCACTAATTGCGGGTAGCAATTAGTGGCGCAAATTTTTATTTCTCACCAGCATGCACACACCACACTAAAAAAAACTCCAATTGGAAACAGACATGAACACTATGCACATTAACTTTCATTCAAACTGGACTTTACATAAAATAACTTTCTACCAAACATTTTACGTTTCTGTCCAGACAAAGGGAAAGAACTTTTCTTTCCTTAATTTTATGCATGCTGTCAACCCTATGTAACCTTTGTTAATATATTGTTTTTCTTGTTACTTTCGCCTACTCGTCTTTCTTATTGCTTGTTTTATTTCACGACCCCAGTTACGCCGAATCGACTCGTAAATTTAAATTAGTAACGGACGCTTCGTCCCCTACAACCTAGTATTCCCAAGCGGCCGACCATCTTGTTACTAACTAGGCTTGACGTTTCTTAACTTCGGTGATCGCACGGGAAGCAATGTTTCAACATGAAATGGCCGTAAGTCGTAAATAATTTAATTATGCCGGCATTTGTATTTGATACATTAACATAAATTATTTCAAACTTCAGCGTTTATATTTCTTTGGGTTTAAAACCATTTTCAATCTTCGTCAATTGCAAACGACAAACCCAAGTTATTAGTAAGATTTTTCTTTTTCTTGTACGTGTGCGATCATGACTATTTTTTTGCTCTAAGTAAAAGATTACTTAGTAATCTTTGAGCGTTTGCCACCGCTCTGTGTATCTGTTCTGTCGTCTATTCACACAAACCCAATAAATAGATGATTACTCGCTGCTTTACCCACCACCGCTTCTCTTGTCCTTAGTTTGTCCTGTATGTTTTCTTGGTTTTCTTTCATCCGTATCAAGAAAATTGTTCGAAAATAATTATTCGGGAAACATTTATTCGAATTGTAAATTTTTTTTAATGAAAATGAATCGAAAGGATAATTATATTAAATGTTAATTATTCCAAATACTTATATTTGAAATACGTATGCGGTCTTGCTTTGATTGAGTCAATGCTGATTTACTTAGAACAAATAATGCCTTTGAAGGATGACTTTTTTTTTTTTTTTTTACAGCAAATGCCATCCCATCATGGCTGTGCGTTGTGATGCAGTGGATATCGGTTCGGAACGAGAAATCGGGGAACCGAGTTCGAATTCCAATTGAATTGCTTGCATTCAGTTACGCACAAATACCCTCGGGAAAGTTATTAATCCGTCTCTTCTCTCCAGTTATGGGGTAAATAATAGAACGGATTGGGTTCTATAGCCTTAGTTGGCAACTAGTCTACCGCAGAAAGCAATGGGAACCTACTGCGGGAAAATCATTTGCCCAGTCAGTCATGTATCTTTCAAGATATGATCGGCCAAGCGTGTATCACGTATGGCACTTAACTGTCATCTCATCATCACACAATATGGAAATTCTTAGACGTTCTTAAAAGAGAACATGACTTGCAAGAAATTCATATTGCAAACGTAAAAGCAGGTTGTCAAAATCTCAAGAGCGCCAAGAAATATCGCCATGTAAATGGGAAACTTAAAAAAAAAATTACTGGCATTCTTTAATGAGTACTTTTCAGTAGTTGACTATTTACGTGCAGTATCATGTAACTGAAGATTATAAGCATTTTTTCTTATTAAAGTGTTTTATTAACGATATTTGTATTTCGAATAATTCATTTATGTATTTCTGTTAATATTGAAATTTTGATTGCAATAAAGAATTTTTAATTTCGAGTAATTATCATTTAGTATTGTTGTGGACTGGACGACCTGGTAGTAATTTGAAAGTGGAGTCACCATTATAAAGTAAACTGGTTGTCCGCCTCACCACATTAATAATAAAAATAACTCAGAGAACAATATAACAATAATAATAATAATAATGTATTAAACATAGTTACAGGATTGATTATTTTGTGCATGTAAGATTTAGTGGAGAAAGTTCTCTCATGGATGTCGAAGAAAATGTTCAATGTTCATACTAGAAGAGTTCCTGAAAAAAGGAAATATAATGTTCGTACTAATTAGTAGTTGAATATAACTATATATGTAGTGAAGTATGCTTGTAAGAGAGAGAGAGAGAGAGAGAGAGAGAGAGAGAGAAATATTTTTGGTGTAACTAATTGCTGAACGCAATTAGCGCAGTATGTGAGTTGGAAAGGAACTAACGGCATTCGAACTGTTAGCTCTGAAAGACGGATTCCAACTGGTCAACACATGTGTGAACATCAGCTTATATATTTCTGAATGAAGCGCAGGAAAAAGAGGTTTCACGTGCGGTAGTAATGTAAGAGTATGTACGTATATGTGTGTGTACGTGCGTACATGACGATATGTATATAAGTATGTACATGCATGTAGAAGTGATTCTACAGTATTATTGTCCTTTCGATTAATTTTCACCCAAACAATTTACAATTCGAATAAATGTTTTTAGAAGAGTTGTTTTCGGACGATGTTCACATAATCCTTTCCTCGTTATGCGCCCACAAAAGTTCCTGTTTCTTTCTGAGTTTTTTTTTTTTTTAATCATTTCACTCCAAGCAAAACAACAAAGCCACTAACAATCAGAGAATTACTGAGGATGAAAGAATATAAGAAAATCATTATTAAGGAGCAAAAACAATAAAAACAGAAATTAAGAAGACAGAAGGTAATGATTAACATCGCATATTTATTTTTGAAGACCAAAACTTGAATAGAAAGCAACAAGCCAGAAAAGAGCTCCACAAGCAAAAAGTGCTAAAAAAAGAAACTGTTAGTATATAACTTATGGGTACATTCAGTCAGTCAGTTATGTGCCATACGTAATACACGCTTGGGCGATCATGTCTTGAAACAGACATGACTGACTGGGCAGAAGATTATCCCGCAGTAGGTTGCCATTACTTTCTGTCAATTTTCTATAGCCAACGCTATAGAACCCAATCTGTCCTGTTGTTTAACCCATAACTGGAGGAAAGGGACGGATTAATACCTTTTCCAAGGGTATTTGTGCGTAAGTGAATGCAAGAAAATCAACTGGAATTCAAATTCGGCTCCTCGATTTCTAGTTTCGAACCGATATCCACTGCAACACAACGCACATCCAAGGGTACATTAGGTTCTTTAAACTGTAAAATGATGAGACATTTCCGCCATTCTAGTTCTGTGCTTAAATTCATAAAGTCTAAGTATTACAGAGGAAAGTTTAACAGAACATTTACCATGAAAGTATGTATAGAAAAGGCACAGGTACTACATTGTGACAGTGAAAAAGTGATTGAAGCCGCGATGCCAGGTGAGGACTAATGACTTTGAATTTTACCATGGATCTCTAAATATATAGCAGTAGCACCAAACCGTATATGGGAATAATATTCTAAGCAAGGACGAATGATAGCCTTATAAATATGTAAGATTGAGGCTATAAAATGCAAAAGACCTCGAAATTATTTGATATAATCTTTCCACTTGATATCAGCGGAAAACGTTAGGCCGAGAAGGCGCAACAAGACACTTTCCTGAAGGTTAGCATCAGCCATGATGATGGAAGGTAGAAAAGGGTTCTCTCAGATGCAGAGCATTAAAATTAACAACTCATTCCTTGCTCCAGCTAACAGCAGAAAGTGGATCATTTTTTTTTAGATCAGCTAGCAATTTGACCATATCGAACTGATCTGTCCTATTTTCATTTTTTATCTCATTCTCTGTCTATGTATTCAGTACTTTCGTCGGTAAAGTCACGTCTTTGTCGCATCAAGTTTCTTCTTCATCTCTAACGAGATTGACCAATATTTACTACTGAATATATGATTTTTTTATACAGTTTTGACCCTGATATAAGAGAGTTGCCGGGATATAAGTTCTCTTATATCATAAAATTTCTCTTATATCCGGGTTTCTTTTATATCCGGGTTATACTGTAGATGATAGCAGACATTATACAGCAGTTCAACACTCTTGTCTTTGTTTTTAACGATATTTTCCTATGTCTTAATACATTGCTTGGTTTCTGGAAGACACCTTCCTTTATTCTTATGCAGCTTCGGATTTCTGTCATATTTTCTGCTGTTTGTTGCTACACTACCCAAAATTAGCTGTATTTCTCTATGTGTTATATTTTGACGTCTCCAGTCTTTTCTCTGTTAAATCATTTCACCCCCAGCAAGGCAGGACCACCATTAGAACGCAGGGGGTTACAGTGAGATAAAAGACTGGGTACAGTGGGCATTGAGGAAAGGATAAAAGATGAACAGAATTCAAGAAGATAAAAGATGGCAATTGACTTTGCATTTAAATTTTTGCTGATTGTAGCTATCAGGGAAGCAAGTAAATGGAAGGGAGTTCCATAAGCGGGAAGTACGAGAAAAGAAAATGTTGGAGTAGAAGTAATGGTTACATTTAACTATTTCAACGGTAAAAGGGTGGGATCTAGATGCCAACCTAGTAGCGCACTTAAATTCATTTGATCGGGACACCAGGGAAAAAAGCTCGTCAGAGCAGTTGCCATGAAAATATTTGTGGCAAAGACAGAGGGAAGCCACGTCACGTCGGTGAGAAAGTGACTGAAGTCGAGATACCAAGTCAGGATCGATTCTATTGCAGATCCTTCTTTAGATTATGTTAAGAACCTCGAGATGAATAGCAGCAGCACCCAACCAGATATGGCAACAATGCACGGACGAATAGTAGATTTATATATGTGCAAGACAGATCACGCATCGGACTGTCTCTGTTGTTGCCGACCGTCCCTTCTGCCTTTTCACAATTAATAGTTAATCCTTTCTTCTTTGTGCTTTTAATTACTATCTAATAAAAGATTTCTTTCAGTTTCTTTTCTGAGTCTGCACTCGATACGCAGGACAAACCGCGTAACAGCAGACAGCAGGATTTGTTAACGCAGAATCTACTTTTAGTTTTCAATAAAATATGAAGACAACGATAATCTCTATGTACATCAATAAGTCAGTAGCTTAATGATGAAAATAATGATGTATTTTTTTTTTTTTACACAATGTGTAAGCTTTTCGACATTATCTCTTTCCTTGCGCAGGTGTCGTTACGGTTATCGGCGGAAAATTGGCACTTGTTCAAATTCTGGTTTAGCCATTTCACATTAATAAATACTCTTGGGCATGAATTCATCTCTCTCTCTCACTCACACACTCTCTCTCTCTTTTCAAACTATCGACTAAATAGCAGGGTAGACTGGGCTTTTTACCAGTCTTTGAGAAAGAAAACTCTGAATTCAGAACTTTGGAGAAAGTACTCCACCGTCTTTCGGAAGATAAATTCACAATCGCATATAATAAAGAAAAAGGCATCTGTAGAGAGCCACGATCACCTACACCCTGAAAAGTTATGGCATTAAAAAAAAAAAAAAAACTCTTTCCTTGTCAATACACTTAATTCACTGGTGAATATTATTAATATTAATTTAATATTATAGAGGGAAAATTTCATATCAAAATTCAGCGACGTATCAAATCGCAAATCTTACACAATCTTCAAATTTTGCCCATATTTTTTATTCACCTACTAATATACAGTTTTACAAAAACTTCCGAGCTTGTTTTTGTTTTATGTTTTGTTCTCTCTCTCTTTTTAAACAAATCTGTTGAGCGTCCTACTGTGTAATATGGCCGATTAATCATTTACTTCTTCATTTTCGAGGATATATTGTGCGTATTTGTGTTTGTATCTGTGTGTCAGCGGTATGTAGTTTGAGAAAGGTTTACGCAAACCAGGAATAATTTAAAAACAGAATTTCTTGAAATTTCAAAACTAAATAAGTGGCGGTAACGGATGTAAAAACATATTTTTATCAAGATTTCAAAAAAAAAAAAAAAAAAAAAAAAAAGAAACGCTTAAAAATGATTTAATTCATTTGTGAATAAACCCTAAAAGTTTCATTAACAACCGAAAATTATATTTTTTTTTTATAAGAATTTCCAAATCAATGTTTTTCACTGAAAGAGATACTCAAATTTTCCATACAAATTTGTGGCCCCACGTTGACGCCAAAACAAACAAAATTTTTAACAAAAATTTCGAACTTTCTAAAAAGTATTAAAACATAATTTTTACATCAAAGAAACCTTTGATCTTTATTTTTAATAATAACAAAAATTTTGATGATAAATCTTTCTTTGTTCTTTTTTAAGTTTGGGGTATTTTTTTATCATGTATGCACATTAGCAGATCATTGGTGGCACCTATTTTCCTTGAAAATTTACTTTAAGCTTAATAGGCTTAATCTTATAGTTTTATTTAGATTTTTTTTCTTGTGTTTTATATTTACAAACCCTGAAAAAAATATAGTTGTTGGGGATTTTAGAAAGTAGTGATAAAGGAGTGAAAATAAAAAGAGAATGAAAATACAGAAAGAAGGCATTTGTTAAAATAAGACATGGTGTCGGAGAGACAAATAAGTGACTATAGTGAAGTAGGAAAAAAGAAAAGAAAAGCATTTTCAAAGAAACTGGGTTCAGTCAGCACGTTTCTTTATTGATAAATTCGCGGGTATGGCACAGAAAACAAATGACGAAGGAATAAAAAGTAAAGAAAGAATTGAAATCCTTTTATTTACATTGAGTTTTGACGCTTTATCCTCGTTAAAAGAAGCCGATTCCGTTATGGAAATTCAGCTGAATTATCAACGGTCTGAGGTCAAACATAACGCGTACTGCTTTCGTTAGCCGTCAAAATTCATGCGACCAATCAATTCCTTTCGATTAAGGCATACAAAGCTACACACTTAGTTTGTTTATTTTATTTTATTTTTTTACTAATATAAAGAAAAGTATTTAAAAGACCAGAAAGACACTGAACAATTATTCTAACAAATCTTGATATTTGGAGGGCACATTCATGTCTAATCTCATTTTCTTCTGACACAAAATTAAATAATCAGACACTCAGTTATGCCAAGTGTAGGTACCTTCACTCATTCGTTGAAAAAACAACATAGCATGATGTTAAGGCGCCTAAAAAACAAACTTAATAAAAAGAATAATTTTATCGTCAAAATGCTTATGCTATTGTCATGGGACCTTACCGGTAACGCCAGAATGAACTCTTCCTAACACTGTATATGCACTACATCTCTCTTTCTCACACACACAAAAAGATTGTCCGCTATAAGACTTGTTTGTCGTGCAATAAAGTGTGACATAAAAGTTCGCACTGTACAACAAAGAAAGAAAGCAAAAGCCGAGTGAGAGCCGCTAGAACTGGCCAAGCGGATGGGATAAATATACGAAAATACGTACAAGTGGAAATGTTAAACAAAAAAATCAGACTACAATTGGGTTTTGGATCCGATTTAACCATTATTAGCCGACAGACATGGAAGGAATGAAACAAACCGACCGTGTTGAGAACAGATAAAATAGCCAGGTCGATAACAGGAAGAAACATCAAATTTGATGGGGAGATTATCACAAATGTGACGTTCAACGGGATGACCAAGAAATTAAAGATGTTTGTTCTAAAAAAAAAAAACACGGAAAATTTATTCGGAATGACTGAATGCAGGAATTTGACCTCTGGAATTTACCGATAAATACGTTCTGTCAAAAAGTGGAAAGTTTATCGACCGAGGCAGAGAAATTGAAGGAGAAATTAAAAGAGTTTCCCCGACATATTTTCAGCCGGCCTCATTACATGTAAAAAAATGGCAGCCAAAATCGAATTAAAAGAAAATGTACAACCCATTTTCGAAAATAAAAGAAATGTACCTTTTGAATCATTAGAAACGATAAACAAACAGTTGGATAGACTCGTGGAAACCGGTATATTAGCAAAGGTAGAATATAGTCAATGGGCCACATCTTCGGTTTACGTGAAAAAGAAATCGGGAGAGATACGTATATGCGCTGACTTCTCGACATAATTAAATGCAGCGATTAATGATTATCACTATCCTCTCTCTAGTCCAGAGGAAGTATTTACAAAGTTGAACAGAGGAAAATTTTTCTCAAAGACAGACTTGAGCGAAGCATACCTACAAATACCAGTAGACGAAGAAAGCTCAAGGTTGTTGTGCGTAAACACTCATAGAGGGTTATATAAGTTCCAGAGATTAGCATTCGGGATCAAGGTCGCGTCGGCGATATTTCTGCAAATAGTGGACACTATGCTAGGTGAACTGGATTTCACGATCGCATGACATCCTGATAAATAGCAAAAATATTGAACAACACTGGAAACACGTTCAAGAGGTCTTCACTCAGATACAAAATTACGGCTTTAAAGTAAAGGAAAATAACTGACTTCTTTATGAAGGAGATAAAATACCTGAGCTACATTATTGACAAAGAAGGAAAAGGACCAGACACAGAAAGAGACACAGCAATAAAAAATATACCGGCTCCAAAAAATATAGCCGAGTTACGAAGCTTTTGGGGCTTAGCCGAGTTCGAATTCCAGTTGAGTTCATTGCATTCACTTACGCGTAAATACCCTTGGGAAAGGTATTAATCCGTCTCTTCCTTCCAGTTATGGGTTAAATAACAGGACAGATTGGGTTCTATAGCGTTGGCTGGCAACCAGTTTACCACAGAAAGCAATGGCAACCTACTGCGGGATAATCTTCTGCCAAGTCAGTCATGTCTCTTTCGAGACATGATCGCCCAAGCGTGTATCACGTATGGCACTTAACTGACTGAAATTATTATCAAGAGTTTATACCTAACATGCACAAATTACGCGCACTTCTAAATGAACTGTTGAAGAAGGAAAAAGTTTGGGAATGGTCATCCGAATGTCAGAAAACTTTCGCCAAAATCATTAAGATTCTAACAGCAGATTTATCTTTAACGCATTATGATCCAAAATTGGAAATAGTCGCGTGTGACGCGGGTTCTTATGGTGTTGGTTGCATGTATACTTCATAAAATGCCGAACAGGACACTAAAACCCATCGCGCATGCGTCGAGAACGTTACTACTAACCTAAAAAAAAAAACACCCAAATCGAAATGGAAGCGTTAGGAATTATTTTTGCTGTTACGAGATTCCACAGATATATTTACGGCAGATTCTTTGCCTTACAGACGGACCACAAATCGTTACTGACAATATTTGGATTAAAAAAAAAAAAAAAAAAAAAAAAAAAAAAAAGGCTTACCTGTCTACACTGCTAATAGATTACTAAGATGGGGGACGATTCTGTTAAATTATAACTTCAAATTAGAGTATCTTCCATCAAACAAAATCGGGCATGCAGACGGTCTTTCGAGACTAGTATCAAAGAAATCGGAGCCATTAGAAGATTCCGTAATTGCAGTTTTACGATATGAGGGAGATATTTAAACATCATTACGCAGTACAATTCGAGACCTTCCCGTCACATTACAGGAAATAAGAAACGAAGCAGTGAATTATGAATTTATAAAGGAAACGAAAACAAAAATTGCAGTAAAAATAAGCATATCCCAAACAATTTTCGTTATGTGATAATGCTCTGCTATATAATGAAAGAGTAGTAATTCCGAAAATGCTACAAAGGAAAATCCTCAAGGATTTCCACAGGGGTCACCCAGGAAAGAACAGGATAAAATCCTTAAGGCGAATCTATGTGTACTGGCCAAACATGGATCAAGATATTGTACATATGGTAGACAAATGCAAGGGCTGTTGCTTAGCAGCCAAGGCACCTCCGATCACTCATAAGCCATGGCTTAAGACAGATTGACCGTGGTCGAGAATGCATGCAAATTTCGCAGATCCATTAGAGGGCTTCTATTACTTGATTTTAGTAGAAAGTTACAGCAAATGGCCAGAAGTATTTCGTTGTAGAAAACCTACTTCTGAGACGACAATAAATTGCCTCCACGAGCTGTTTGCTCGCTTCGGAGTGGTGGATTGTCTAGTCACCCATAATGGGACCCAATTTACACCTGCGGACTTTCAAGAATTTTGTGAAATCTTTCAGGTGAAACACATCAAATCTCCGCCATATCACCCAAGGTCAAACGGGCAAGCGGAGAGGTTTGTAGATACACTAAAAAGAGCACTGAGGAAAGCTTATGGCGTACCAACAGAAAAGGCATTACAACAATTCTTGCAAGTGTATAGAATTACACCGAACAGTACTACGCCATCGGCACTATCGCCGGCGGAAGTAATGTCCACCGAAAAATTATGTCGGTACTCGACAAGTTACTGCCTAAACAGACAAAGCAATCACCAACATCGTTTGTACCGAAAAGAAAATTTAACCCAGGGGAGAAAGGTTTTTAAAAATGTTAAAAAACAACACATCCTATTGGGAGTCAGGTACAATAGAAAAATGGATCGGGAACATGATTTACATAATTTAGGGTCAGAAGTTCTCACATAAAGTCATTTAAATCAGATAAGAAAGAGACTGTTAAAGGATTCTAACGGTTTACCTCAGGAAGAGGAGGAAGTATTGGACACAATATTTGACACATTCGATATGCAAAGACCTCAAGCAGTTTCAGAACCACGGAAATCTAGCAGAAAAAGAAAATTTACAGAACCTTTGATGATTAATCCGAAGAGGAAAAATATTAAAGAACCTTGCGAGGTAAAAGCTTGGGAGGGGGTGTCATGGGGCCTTACCTGCAACTCCAGACTTAACTCTTCCTAACACTATATATACTGCAATCGTTATTATTATTACTTCTCTCTTTCTCTCTCACCTTCCTCTTCATCGTTCACCTGTCTGTCTCCTTTTATACTTGATAACTGAACAAAACCTTTTAAGACTGAGCAAATACTTCAAAGACATTCCTACTCAAAGATAATTCTCATACTTACATACATACGTACGTTCCTGCCTACATCCACACAACTTACTACTACGAACTCTTGCTACCATTAACTACTTATTACAAATAAAGATCATATTTCGATCATGGTATGAAGAGAAAAACAAATTCCAAGGAAAATGAATTTTTATAAGAATTGTTTTCATTTTTCATTATAATAATTTAGTTTCAAAAATCTTTTAAAAATACTTACCGTCATTGTCCCAATTAGGTTATATTTATGAGAAGGTTAATACAAATCTTCACGCACCAAGATTTTTAAAATAATTAAAACATGTGTTTGTGTATGTGTGTGCGTGCGCGCGCAGATATCTGTCTTCGTTTTCCTTTATTGATAGGCCATACATGCCATATCATTAAAAAGTAACGGGTTTCAAGGATTTTCCCCCAACGAAACGTACAAGTAGGTTTCATAAATTTATGTCAATTCTGGTCAACCATACTTGCCAGAGTTGTTAAATGATTGATGACAGCCTTTCATTTCTGCTTGAAAGTTTAGCCAGATCAGACCTCTGTGATTAAAAAATACTTTTATTCTAAATTTCACGCCATAAACAAGTAATATTTGTTTCAAATCAGATTAATTTAACTTTACATTTTCTAATTTTCCAAAAACAACGTGTCACAGATGTATATTTTATTTTCGCAAAATTTTTAAAATCGAGAATTAACTTTTGTTTACAAATATGTCGATCGCCCAAAAATAGCCTAAAAATTGAATAATCTTTTAAAAACTAAAAATTTTAGATTCCATTCAGTATAATTTCTGTTTGAAACAAAAATAGCCTAAAAATTGAATAATCTATTAAAATCTAAAAATTCTGGTTATTGGAAATAGTAAACTCAGTCATTTAGCTTTCATTTAAGCTAAAAGTAAAAATTCAATATATATTTTATTATTAAAAATCCAATCTAAAACTTAGATATCCAAAATGAGTGGAGGTGCCTAGTCAGGTGTATTAATTTATACTAGCTATGATCTACAGATAATAGTGGTGATATGTTTTTATCGCCTCGAAATGAGAACGGGAGACCGAATTCGAATTCCAGTCGAATTCGTTTCATTCACTTATGCACGATTACCCTCGAGAAAGGTATTAATCCATCTCTTCTCTCTCCAACTGCGGGTTGAATAGCAGAACAAGCTATAGAACTCAGCCTCGGTTGGCAACCAGTCTACTGCAACCTACTGCGAAAAATTGTACTGACTATAGCTATTTATTGCTTATACTGACTATAGCTATTAATTGCGGGAAAATTTTGTGCCTCGTCAGTCATGTCTCTTTCGAGACATGATCTCCCCAGTATGTAATCACGTATGACAATTAACTAACTGAATATCTACAGTTCACTCTATGACAGGTACTCTGTTAAGATAATCGATGAATGAAACTTCTCCAAGTTCTGAGTCATTTAAAATAAATAAAACTTCAAAGAACTCTTTGATGTAGTCGGAATACTTTACATGTAGTGGTCTTTCATCCGGGTATTCGTATTCGTTTGTTGGCGCCAAATCAAGTGAGTTGTCTGGCGAAGACAGTTGAATAAATCTATTTCAGAGAAGCCTGTTTACAAAAATTCGCTGACCTGTCATGTAAACTATGCCACAAAAAAACAAAAAACAAAAAAAAAAAACAAAAAAAAAAAAACAACTCCTGATTCAAATTATTTTGAATTAGGTACCTTCACTCATTTTCGATGTGCGTTGTGGTCCAGTGGATTTCGGAACGCGAAATCGGGGAGGTGAGTTCGAATTCCAGTTGATTTCATTGCATTCACTTACGCGCAAATACCCTTGGGAAAGGTATTAATCCGTCCAGTTCCTTCCAGTTATGGGTTAAATAACAGGACAGATTGGGTTCTATAGCATTGGCTGGCAACCAGTCTACCGCAGAAAGCAATGGCAACCTACTGCGGGATAATCTTCTGCCCAGTCAGTCATGTCTCAAGAAAAACCATTAACCTCAAAAATTGCAATATGAACTCTGGTAAAAAAAAAAAAAAAAATGGTTACTGAATATTGGGTTTATAAATCTCAGGAATCCCAGGAATCCTTAAGGACACATGACCCAGTGGATACAAACATTGGTTAGTTTGTGGTGATACGGAGCATAGTGTATGGCGCTTAACTGACTGACTCATTTTCGATAACTTTTAAATTTAATTTTTAAAAATAAAAAAAACGTTTTGTCTATATTTCTTAGACGAGGTAGTACGAACATTTTAATGACCTTATATCAACCAAAATACATTACTTTTACTTGTAAAAACCTTAACTGATTTATATGTATATAAATTGTTTCTATTTACAATTTGATTTTCTTGTTTTATACCCCTCTTATAGTGGGTTATCTAACTAACAAGGTCAAGTCAAATCATACTAATCTGTTTCAACACACATACACTTCACTATAACGGATAATCCACTATAAGCTCCTTGAAGTAGGGAGCCCTTATAAAATAACAATCTAACAAACTCTTGAATAAAAGCATGCTGACATTTGTAGTTTTTAAATTGACTTTTAAGCTTTTTTTCTTATAAAATAACTCTTATGAAATCGTAGTGGTATGTGAATTTGTTTCTAATAACTTCAAATATCATTTATTTTTTTCTGTCGACTTTGATAAACAATCGGAGTGAAGTCAAAGCTTAGAAATTTAATACCGATCAAGTCTAAAGTCTTAGTGTTTTGCTTTAACTTACATGACATTTGTTTATCTTATGCTTAGGATCACTGATAATCAACTTCCTAATAATTAAGAAAATTTATTGACAATTTTCTTTTGATTAAAACTGTTGGAATAAGGTAAGAAAGAAGATATGAGAACAGGGTAATAAAAGTGGGCAAGGACAGTAGACAAAAGAAGAGGGCAAGAGAAGAACAAAAGAAAAGGTCAATGAAAGAAGACAAGAAAAAAACGATCAGCAAAGAGGAAAAGAAAATAGAACAAGAGGACAATGAAAGTGGCAAAGAGGAGAAGGAAAGAAGAAAAGAGAAGAGGACAAGGAAAGAGATCAAGAGGAAGGAACAATAGAAAATAACAATAACAAGGAAAGAGAACAAGGAAAAAACAAGGAAAGAGAAGAAAAGATAGGAAGCAAACGGGACAAAAAGTAGAATAAAATTCAAAAAAATGGAAGTAGTCAAAGGAAAAGGATAGGAAAATAAGAGAAAAAACGAAAACGGAACATGATAACAAGAAAAGTGTACAGAAAAAGCGAACAAGAGCAGAGGACAAATAAAAGAACAAGAGAAGATGATAAAAGAAGAAAAGAGAAAAGAACAAAAGAAAATGATAAATGAAGAAGACAAGAAAGTGGACAAAAGAAGAGGACACGAAAAAATAAAAAGGACAAACAAAGAGGACAAGAGAAAATAAAAAGGACAAACAAAGAGGACAAGAGAAAATAAAAAGGACAAACAAAGAGGACCAGAGAAAATAAAAAGGACAAACAAAGAGGACAAGAGAAGTTAATAAAGAAAAAGACAATAAGTGATAACGATAAAAGACGAAGGACGACAGTAAGGAACGAAAACAAGAGAAGCGGATAAAGGAAAGTGAATAAGCAAGAAAAGAGAAGAGGATGAAAGAAAATAATAAAAAAAGATAAAGTCAGAGACCGAATGAAGAGTATAAAAAAGAGAAGGAGTTGGAATAACAGAGAAAGAGAAAATAAAATAAAAAGGATAAAGAAAGGGCCTGTTTTGCTCCATTAATCTAGACGACCACTCTCGTTTCAAAATAAATTTTCTTGCTGCATAACTGTTCCTACTGGAAACAATGACTTCAGTATTACTCAGTAGTTTTATTTTCACGGCCTCTGCTCCGATAAACTTAGCTCATTGATACCCCCTATATATGAATTTACTCGATCCACAAGATTAGCAACTAGGTCCACCCTTTTACTGTGAAACCAATAAAATGTAAACGCAAATTCTACTCCATCAGCTTCTTTTCTCGCACTTCCCGCCTGTGGAATTCCCTTCTATTTACTTTCTTCCCCGACAGCCACAATCTCCAAGAATTTAAATGTAAAGTCAGTAGCCATCTCATATCTCACTAACCTGTATCCTCTCTCTCTCATGCTCCTTTCTCCGACCACTCCACTCATCAGTATTCGCACCCTTCACTTACCCACTTCCTGACACCCCTTTATAAACTGTCACTCTTTCTTATAATTTTCCTCCGATGTAAACTCCTGCAAAACAGTGGCAGTAAAATGCCTTGCTTGGGGTGATATGATTATATAAAAAATTTTTTTTAAAGTTAATCAACAGCTCGAGCCAAAAGATTAGCAACTAGATCCCACCCTTTTACTGTGAAACCAATAAAATGTAAACGCAAATTCTACTCCGTCAGCTTCTTTTCTCGCACTTCCCGCCTGTAGAATTCCCTTCTATTTACTTTCTTCCCCGACAGCCACAATCTCCAAGAATTTAAATGTAAAGTCAAAAGCCATCAAGTCAAAAGTTAATCAACAGCTCGCGCTTAAGCTTCTCTCAGATTTATCTTTTAATCGGCAATATGTAAAGTTTCGGTGTCTCGCTTTGAACCAAGTGTTACTATGGAAGTATTTATAAAAAGGGCAAAGGGTAGGTATATGAATGCAAGTTCACAACAGTAAAGCGTTTTTTTATAAATTCATGCGGTTTCCGGTTTTCTCTTTTCCAATCTTTACACTCTTTTCTTTTTTTTTTTTTCAATTGGAGCAGATAGACTAAACTATTGCCCGGTTCACACTCCACCCACGTCTATTGAACAGGTGAAGAGGCTCATCACTTGTTTAGTGTTTAGGATGCGGTTTCCGGTTTTCTCTTTTCCAATCTTCTCACTCTTATGTAGCCCCCTGCACATCAGTGGCGTTTCCGCCTTGCTTGGGGTGATATGATTAAAAAAAATACAATGATTACTACAATAACAATAGTGTTGCTTCAACAAAGGATTCTCATCAGTCGCCTATAAAACCCCCTCCCAAAGGAGATCACAAATTCTTTGTCATTATTTTTACCTTCGTACACCATTTTTGAACATTTGGTTGAAAAAAAAAAAAAAAAAAAAATGGTGACTCACTGTTATGCTTTTAACATGACAAAATAAAACGGTTATGGAAAAATGACACACTCGCCGAGTATTGGAAATAAATAGGGAATTTATTATTGTAGAAACATGAGTACAGCGAACAGTTGTGGATGTTGAATAATGATGTGCTTATAGAGAGCCTGGAAAAGTTCTGCACGCCATGTTGCGGGCTTCTACCGGAAGTCTCTTCTTGTCTTCCAGCATGCACCTATTAGCTGGGGAACGGACTCTCTTGAATGGTCCAGGGGAGATAACTCGCGCATCTCTTGGGGTGCTGTTTCTTCTTCCCAGCACTGATGCAGTAGCTGGTGCAGGTGGTGAAGGAGACCAGTCTTCTTTCACATCTTGACGATTTCAGGTTGGATGCCATCTTTTCCTGGAGTTTTGCCGAAGGCTATGGAGTCGATGGCCTTGCTCAGTTTTACTATGAAGGGTTGGACATCTAGCTCTTCCTTGACAAGCAGGCTGATGGTGTTCTCGGCGGCTACATATGTGGCCATGTTCTCTCTTTTGTAGAGCTCCTGGTAGTTTTCAGACCTTTCCATCTGTTTTCTGTAGTCTGATATGATGTTACCGGCTGTTGATTTCAAGGTCTCGATCTTGTTTACGCTTGGGTCGAAGGCCTTCTTCATGCCGTCGTACATGCCACGAATGCTGCCGTAGTCAGCAGAGAGCTGGATCATCTCACAGAGGTTGAGCCAGTAGTCATTGGCACAGCGCCAAGCAATCCGTTGAGCGTTATTCCTGGCCTTCCTGAGTGCAACGAGTGTCTTCTCAGAAGGCTTCCTCTTGTAGTTGATGAGGGCTGCTCATTTGGCCTTGATTGCTGGCTCTAATTCAGTAGTGCCGGCTTCGAACCAGTCCGGGTTTTACCTCCCTCTCTTGCCGAGGGTGTTCACTGCAGAGTTGTAGATGAAATCACTGATGTGATTCCACCTCTCTTCAACGTTACCAGCAGGGCAGTCTTCGAGGACATCCACGATGGAGTTGGTGAAGCGCCCACACAGGTCTGGTATTGTCGTCCTGCTCGTATCAATGCGAGAACTATCTTTCTGCTTGGATTAGTGTATCAACTTGAGCTGGAGACGGACTTTACTGCCAACCATGGAGTGGTCAGTGTCACAGTCAGCACTGTGGTAACTACGTGTGGTGAGAATGCAGTTTAGTAAAGGTATCTGTGTGATGACGAGGTCTAGCTGGTGCCAGTGGCGGAATCTGGGGTGCCACCAGGACACTCGGCGATGCGGCTTGGTGGCAAAGAAAGTGTTAGTTATACAGAGGTCATAAAATAAATAGAATTAACTTTTCCATTACACCCAATGGTGTGTAGGGCAGCGTTTTTGCTGTTTCCGTAACTGTTTTTTTTTATGGGGCAGGGTTGTTAGCACTGCGCCCAACCCCCAAACCTGGAGGAAGGTGATTTTCTAAGCGTATCTTAGACGTAAAACACGGCCGAAAGTAAGGGGTACCCAGTGAGGATCGAACTCACTGCTCAGTTATAATAATTCTAGCGAGACTAGCTTGCTAACCATTACACCACGTCGAGGTGCCCACAGAGGTCATAGTAAGAGCATAACTCGAGATGCATCGGTCCGAGCAGGTATAGTTGTTCAGTGACAGGAATATCTTTGATGATGGTGTCAATATCCTCAGAACTGGTCTTTGGTCTCAGCTGAAGAGAAAAGTGTAGGCGCGTAAACGCTCAGGATGTTCTCTGGGCTTGAAGAGGCTGACAGGCGGAGAGACGAGATTCGGGCTGTACCACTGGATGGCGATTCTACAGAGAGAAAAACGTATTTTTCAAACAATCGTTTTTTTAATCTGCCTTTTCTTTTTCTTCTTCGTGTCCTGTCCTTTCAGGACGTAGTCGATCATGACTTTCCCCATCTCCCTATCTCTGGTGGCTCTTAGCACGCTTTCTCCTGTTACACCACGCAACACTCGTTCCGTCATCCACCTGATCTGGTCATTCAAATATGTTATCCGTTGCTTTCCTCTGTCTCTTTTTCCCTCTATCTGGCCTGTTAGTATCAGGTTCTCCAAGCCCTCCTTCTTCATTACATGTTCCAGGAACTTTAGCTGTCTCTCCCTGATGCTCAGTATTAATTTCTTTTTCGTTTCCATCCTTTCCAAAACCTCACCATTGCTCGATCCATGATATTCGCAGCATCCTTCTGTAAAATCAAATTTCAGTTGCTTCAAGTTTTTCCTTCATTTTCAATGATATTGTCCAGTATTCACGACCATATTGAAGAACTGACATCACATAGTGATCCAGTACTCTTGTCTTTGTTTCTAGTGACAGTCTACTATCAGCACTGTATCATCTGCGTACCTTATATTGTTTAAATTGTGGCCTCCGATTACGAATCCTGGCATAACTTCTAGGGTCTTCAGAATAGTCTCGCTGTACAAGTTGAATAGACACTTTATCATCAGAAACTTGACAAAAAAAAAAAAAAAAAAAAAAAAGCAAAGATACCTAAGGTTTAAAATTTTCTTTTTTTTTTTTTTTTTAAACGCAAATTCTTTTTTAAACTTTATTTCAGTTGTAATTTCAAGTTAATAGATTAGATTTAATATTTCCAATATGCAAAATACTAATTGATTGGAAGGATTATTTTTTTCTAAAATAACTGATTAGCACCTATTTTTAGTCGTCTTTAATCGCAATTTAATTTTTTTATTAAAAAAAATCTTCAAAAAATAAAATATACTTTCCTGAAAAATTATTTGGGGAACATTAGATAATTTAAAGTATAATGAATCTGATTTGAAACAAATATTATTTACTTTTAGTTTATTTGGAGGAGGAAAGCTATGCAAATAACAGTTCAGTATGGCTTTCCTCCCCCGAATAAAATTAACTCATTTCAAGGTTAGATGAATAAATTTTACAAAGAAAAAATTCCCATACACGAATAAGGATTGTTGTCGTCGAAATTTATGTTTGAATTGAAAGTATTTTTTGGCGGGCGGGGAGGATTTGTGTGCTAGAAACTTTACCAAGGACAACCAATAAACATCCATGTTTTAAAGATATTGGATATTAGCTGCAAAAATTGTGTAAAGCCTGGGAATCTTGTCCTGTTTGCACGTATATATTCCCGCCATTTCCATCACCGCTTGATTAACAAATAAGAACATAAAAATGAAAGCAAAATTTAATGTAAAATAAACGAAGTTTCTATTTACGAAGATACGTTTTTTCTTCACTGAGAAAATTTCACTGGTTTTTGAAACCAGGCTGGTAATTCTACCGTCATATCAGTGAGAGCAAATAAAAAGACACACTCATGTACACATAAATACATTATAAATATAATTCTTTGCAAAAGGCAAAGAAAAAAAAATAACCGCCTTCTCCCCAAACAAGGTGATTTGCAGACATGAATCAGCCTTTCATTTGACGATTGATTGTGAAGGGAATTGAATTCATTCCTCCTCCCAACTGTCAGATGTAATTTACTTTGTTAACGAATCAGATGAATGTGAATCGAAGCTAAAAAAAAATTGTTTAAATATGGCAAAGTGCTGAATACCGAATAAACTAAATGAATAGCAATCAGTCGCGATTCAAACTTTGGACCAAGGGCGAAGGTGAATTTAAATCGTTTCACCTCGTAACGTCGAGTTAGTTACACAAATATTCCGAGAAAAGATCTTAGGCTGTGAAAGAAAAAAAAAATGAACTAACGGAACACAAGTGAAACTAGAAAAGAGAAAGAAAATACTTACATTCGAAAAATAATATTATTTCTTGCAAAGCGTTAGGTATCATGTTCTAATTTCAATCACGTCATCGAGGTTGCGTTGGATTTCATGAGATCTTATTTGATTACTTTTCATTCTTTTCTTTGTATATGGTCGTCTGCTGCTATTTTCCAATGAGAACAAAAGGATATATTCCGAATAGGCACGACTTACATTGACTGGTCCGCTCGTAAAAAAATTAAAAAATAGGAAATAATTTTTTTAATAATTTTTGTATAGCATTCATTCAAACTTCCTCAAAGTTTGCTAGAAATCAAAAAATATTGTCTGTTTATCATTTTAGAAAAGATGTTCCTATTCATAAATGCGGTTTCAAATCGTTCTACTAACTTCTTAACCCTTTGAACCAGGGCAACTGGTATAACGACCGCTGTTTGAAAGTGCATATAACGTGTGGTTAGAACGTTCGCTTTATGACCATGAAACTCGGGTTCGAATCTCGCCATGGTCTATTTGTCAGGAAGGTGGCTTCTTGATGCTATCGGTCTGAAGAAGGCAATCCCAGCGTGCGGTATGTTTGGAAAGTGCCTGAAAACCATTCCACAAGTTAACCGAAGTCTTGTGAGTGAAACTGAGTCGGCGGTTCTCTTTAAGGAGCCGTCGATGGTTGCGTTAGCTCGAAGTCACAAGTCATCATACTCGAGGGTTTGAACGTTCTAGCCTTGTTCAGACTGTTGTTCAAGCTAGATAACACACACGCTCTCTCTCTCTCTCTCTCTCTCTCTCTCTCTCTCTCACACACACACACAAACTGTAACTAAGATCCGTTCAGTATAGCTGCAGTATAGACCGCTGGTGGTCTCTGTAGGTGTTGAACAAACACAAGTATGCCTAAGCAGGTGCCTGCAATGGGAATCGGCTAGCCACCCCGGTAGACGGGTATCCTCGAATACGACTGACCAGCCATTATACCGTACTCGTCAGGGTTCGAAGGGTTAAGGAGCTATCTGTATTTTGTTTTTATTTACAGTTGTCAAATTTGAAACGTCATTGATAAGTGCGGATGTCTGATACTGCCGAAATGTACACGTCGATGCTTACGTCATTGATAGCTGCTTACTATTATGAATTGAGAAAAAAGAAATATTTGTAGCATGCATTTCTGACTATGAACACCCACTCAAGTGGAAAAATACCTCATCACCTACGACTTCACAGCTGGGCAATCAGAAATTATAACAGAATTTGTAGTTGTTATTCACTTATTTTCTTTCTTTTTTTCATTTTTTGTTGTTGTGCGCGTTCACATTTTCATATCCTCACGTTTACTTTTATTTTTAACAATATTTCGAATAACTCAAACAAGAGACAGTATATTGACAACTCCTCGTTTATAAAAATCAAATAAAAACAATAATGGAAAACTGAAGATAGCAACAAAGGACTTGTCCGAAACATTGTGCCTATAATAACATCTATAATAATTAATGAGAACAATAGTTCATATAAATCGAATAATGATAATTCCTCATTTCTAAAAATCAAAAATAAAATTTCCAGACAGCATGTTATTCATTTTATACTAATGTTATGAAACCAAAAATATATTGCAGTCACTCATTAATTCTTGTTGCGCAACCTGTTGGTAGAAAGTTATTTTACTTCATTTTGCATCGTAAAGATTAACAAGATTGTCTTGCGAAACGTGGGTTTTGTCCTTATTGGGAGTTCCAAATTATTGGCCATTTTAGTTGAACTAAGTTAAGCTAAATAAATACCTACTCACTTAAAAAAAATATCATTCAAGACGTCGGCGATCATGATTTTCCAAATTCTGTTTTGGGCGAACATGAAGGAGACTACCACCACCTATAAATTTGTTGTTTTTCTTTTCTTTTTTTTTTTTTGACTTTTTTCAGCGCCATCTTATCGATTTAAACTTTCCAACTGACAAAAAAAAAAAAAAAATGAAAACATTTCAATATTTAAACATTTTTTTTTTTTTGGTGGGGGGGCTCAGTTTTTCATACAACGGTATAGTAAATCGATCCTCCATTTTGGAACCACTCGCCGGTACGACATTACCACCACCTGTAAATTTGTTGATTATCAAATTTTTTTTTACTTTTTTCAGTGCAATCTTATGGATTAAACCATAAACTTTCCGATTGATAAAAAAAAATTTGTAAAAATTTCAACATTTAAACAATTTTGCGGGGGAGGGTCAGTTTTTCATACAACCTTATAGTAAATCGATCCTGTACAATTAACTTTTTTGCTTGCGCATATTCAACAACTGAATCATTTGCGAAATTCTTGAATAAAGCCATTCTTGGTGTTTCCGAGGAAGATGCCATCATAAGAACTGAAGAAAACTTGAAAAAGACAAAAACAAAAGCAACAACTCGTCCCAAAAAACAAAACAAAACAAAACAAAGCGACCCCAACGCGAGTGGTTCCAAAATGGAGGGTCGATTTGCTATAACGTTGTATGAGAAACGGAGCCCCCTAAAATTGTTTAAATATTGAAATTCTTCCAAATTTTTTTAATCGGAAACTTTATGTAATAATCGATAAGACTGCGCTGAAAAAAGTAAAAAAAAAAAAAAAAGAAAAACAACCAAATTTAGAGGTAGTGGTAGTCTCCTTCAGGTCCGCCCTGTTTTATATATATATATATATATATATATATATATATATATATATATATATGTCAATTTCATGAAACATAGTGGAGTGGTTTTCCATTACTTTTTTCACGGTTTGTAATTCAAAGTTTTCTTTTTCTTAGACTAGTTGCTATTCAAGGATAAAGATCAGAGTATATCATGCTATTTAACCCATAGCTGGAGGGGAGAAAAGAGACGTATTCATGACTTTTCTAATGGTATTTGTGCGAAAGTGAACTGACTGTCACGGAATTTAAATATCCCTCACCGCTCCCACTTTCCGTGCTGATACCTTTGTATTTACACACATATCAATTTTCTGGCGCTGGTAGTGGTCGTAAAACACCACAGTACCAACTTACGTACTCACTGGCAACTCTAGAAACCTGACTTTATGTTCCACCTGATTTAGACGAATCAATTTACTAAGATATTAGAGGCCAACTATAAAAAAAAAAAACAACACCTGAACAATGAAAATGTATAATGTATAGGTTGAATTTTCTTTGGAAATTTTAATTCAGTCAGTTAAGTGCCATACGTGATACACGCTTTGGCGATTATGTCTGACTGGGCAGAAGATTATCCCGCAGTAAGTTGCCATTACTTTCCGCGGTAAATTTTAATTACTGACATCAAAAAGATATGTGCTTTTTCGATGACTTCTGAGAAAGAAATTAAAGTTGAACCATCTGGCATTATTTGTGGATGCATAAGTAAATGGGCGATCTGATCGGCGCCACTCTATTACCCACACCTCATCTGTATTCTCTCGTTTGTTAAACATTTTCATGGGACAGCTTACTTTGTCAATATTAGACCTGAGACGTACATGTGAGGGGTCGGCGTCAACGCCACTGTCAATTTCTACAAAAAAAAAAAAAAAAAAAACACCTCTGATTCAAATAAAAGTGGGGGTCATACTTGATATATGCCACACACAAGCTTTCTCTGTCACGTGATCATAAAAGGATGAACTAACAGCTGCTATTCCCACCCGCAATATAAACATCAGGTTTTCTCATAATCGTGTCCCCTGTTTTCATATCTGTTCTTTTTATGAGGAACACTTGCAGATTCAGTTTCAGTGGTTGAGTAACGATCTAAAAAGAAGGTTGGTTGGTTGGTTGGTTGGTCTTGTTTAGCTGCATATAAATCCCCATAGATTATTTAATGCCGAAATATAAATGTTTTGAATGCAATTTTATACCTTCAGCTACAGATATTTTATACATAATTTGATACTTTCAAGTACAGATATCTTATACATAAGTTTAACTTTCAGAGTAAACGTATATATATATATATATATATATATATATATATATATATATATATATATATATAACATAGTACACTATATATAACATTGTACAATTCATTTATTTAATTTAACAGAGTAATATAATTCATAAAGGATTTTCGATTATTACTATGGATAATACATGTTTCACCGCTTTGATGTTATTATCGCGGCTCGTCAGACCCAAACGGTACAACAGTAAGTAATCAAAATATATGTATTAACCATAGTAATAATTGAAAATCCTTTATGAAATATATATATATATATAGTTTGTAGATAAAATGTACTGTTGGTAATTTTTAAAGGTATTTGTGGTAATTCTACTATAAAAATATATTATTGGTGACTTAGTTACAAAAATATACTGTTGATTTATTTACTGTTTTTTGAAAGGGTCACTATTTGTCTATTGCTGGAATCAAAACAGGGGCTACCACACCGGGTCCGGGTAGATCTGGGAACAACAGCAGTTAAGAGGTCATTCTACGATCCTCAGAGCCTCCAATCTCCCGATAAAAGGCCTTACTGTCGGATGCAGTTTATCGTCCATCCCAGGACGATTAAAAGAAGGATAAAAAGGATGAGTGGAAAACGAAACAAAGTAGAGAAAATTTATCCTGGTATTACACGGTATTATGAAGCAGATAATCTCTCTTTTCAAGTGACATGACTGTTTAAGATGTAAGCAATTATAGATCTTCATAAGTTCTTTTCAGCTATCTGAAGTGTTTATAATTTATTAAGTCCACATTATGAATTTTTATGAGCGATTCAATGTGATCACATACAATAACCGAAGACAAGACATGCAGGATCGTAAATATCGCTGTAGAAGCGGGGCCAAAAGATGAAAATGAAAAATGAGACAGTTTGGGGAAATACCAGAAATTTTCAAGTAAAATATGATGAGTGATGCTGTCTGACACAGAAAGGAAACTACAAGAACTCCTACAGAAGGTAACTGAAGAAAGTAACAAGAAAAGACTAGAAATAAACTGCACGAAAACCGAATGCATGGTCATCAATAAAAAGGGTAGCCCAAAATGCCAAATACAGGTCGGGGATACAAGAATCAAGCAGGTACAAAAATTTAAATACCTGGGAAGCGTTATAACAGAAGACGGAAAATGCGACACAGAGATCCAAAGGTGAATTGGCATGGCGAAGGAAGCATTCCAGAAGTTGAGTAAGGTATTAAGAAACAGGACAATTTCGCTAGAAACAAGCAAGAGAGTACTGGATTGTTACGTGCTGTCCGTCCTTCAATATGGCAGTGAATGCTGGACAATACCGTCAAAGATGAAGGAAAAACTTGAAGCAACTGAAATGTGGTTCGAAAGAAGGATGCTGCAAATATCATGGATCGAGCATGTGAGCAATGATGAGGTCTTGGAAATGATGGAAACGAAAAGGAAACTAATACTGAGTATCAGGAAGAGACAGCTGGAGTTCCTGGGGCACGCAATGAGGAAGGAGGGCTTAGAGAATCTGATACTAACAGGCCAGATAGAGGGAAAAAGAGACAGGGAAAAGCAGCAGATAACATATTTGAAGAACCTAATCAGGTGGATGACGGAACGAGGATTGCATGGTGAAACAGGAGAAGGCGTGCTCAGAGCCACCAAGGAGAGGGAAACGTGGAAAGCCATGATCGCCTACGTCCTGAAATGACAGGGTACATAGAAAAAGGCTGTCTGCGTAAATGTCGTGCGCTTAGAACAGTGTCAAAAGATTAGAATCAATGTTAAATTAATTAATAATTTGAAAAATTGTTGAGATTGTCCAAACCACAGCATTGCTGCGTGTCTACGAGTATAATGTGAAAGTTGTTAGAAATTTAAGTAGAATTGCTTTCACTGACATACACTGAAAAAATGTGTTAACTCGAAATGTAGATTCTATAATGAATATCCATAAACAAATGACCAACTTGCACGGTGTTAGCACCCACTGAATATAAAATTCTATATGATAGAATGGGCCAATATTTGCTTTGGAAAATGTGCAACATTTACAGGAAGGAAACTGCAAGAAGCTTATAAGAATATCACCCAGTTCCGTTTAAAGAGATAGGGCATGTAATAATTTTATGGAATTTCTATATGGGTTTTTATAGTAGCAGTAATTAAATACATCTCATTATTTCAGGAATAGATACTATTAATGTCACACACACACACACACACACACACACACACACACACACACACATATATATATAAATTAGAGAAAATTTTCAAAATTCAAAGGTGTCGGATGTACATTTCGACATAGGATCTCTAATAGAGACTCTACGTCACGTCAGCGACATTGTTTTTCCAAATGGCGAAGGCCCTGAGTTAGAGTGTGGAGGGGTTTTTGGTTAACAACGGTCACAAAGTGGAAAAGGACAGAGCTGGTAGTCGCGGGGTTACAGGGTGTTGAAATGGTATATTTAGGAAGGGGAAGCATAGGAGTTCATATTTTATAAAGATAGACAACTAAATGAGTTAAATTACTTTTTAAAGTTAAGATTTTGAGCTGTTTGAAGAGGTGTATTTAGGCGAGAAGGAATGGGTTTCAATCCTGCATCACTTTTTAATATTAGAAATTTTTAATATTGATTAGGATCAGATTCTTGGAATTTACCTTCCTACTCTTCCACCTCGGATTAAAGAAAAACAATATATATATATATGGTTTAATGGTGATAAAGTTTAGCGCCAAGGTTGTTTTTTTTTGTTTTGTTTTTTTACTGGTTTTACTGATAAAATGTATTTTGCCAAGCAGGTTTTTTATCGAAAAGCGCTCGATATCAGGATGGAGATAGAGCGTTGATAAGTACAAAGAGTTTGTCTCTTTACCTGAGCAGATTCATATCGACTTTGAAGTTTCGTGAGGACACCGTTATGATGTTCTTACTCGTCAAGGCTATATTGCCACTTACTGAATCTACACTTATTGAATAATACTTTGAATCTTCTGCTTTTTCAAGAATAGTACAAAGAATCTGTTGTTCCATTAATTCAATAAATTCCTCACAACTATTTGTGCATAAATATGACATATATCCTTTTTTAGGATTTACATATATTTTGAGATGTTCTTCAAAGAAAGTGTCGAATTCACTCAGCAGCTCTAATATACCTAAATAGCTGCCATGTTTTTGTTGAGCAAATAATCTCATTTCTTTTGGAGAATACCAGCAGCAGCAACAACAAGCAATTATGGTATGTTTGCTGAAACTGGATGATTGTTAGCAGGAATGCATAAAGATGTTGATGCTGTATCTGAAAGAACAGTACTAGTGGCTGACATTTCAGGATTAAATGGTGATATGAATGCTATATTTGAAGGAATAGTATGAGTGGCGGTCGTTCTACCTGCGTTTAGCCACAGTGTTAATTTTGGAAGTTTTCCTATTTTCTCTTCCTCTGCAGCTCTCTTCTTCTTTTGTGCTCCACTCAAAACATCTCATTTCACATGGAAATATATATCTTAAACATTTGGTATTTAGTCCCACATCAGGATGTGAGGTTATATTTTATAAGTGTGCTTGCAACCAGACCTAAGCATTCTACTTCTATAATGAATATGTCCTTTTTTTAATTGTACGAACAGTATTTATTCTTAATACAAACTCTCTACCGTGTGATGATTTCCAAAACTGCCGGACTAGACCTAGATCTAGCTTAGTGGCGTAGCTATGGTGCCTAGCACTGATCTAACCTATATTTGTATTAAATCAAAATATGTAGCTAGTTGCAATAAATTTTAACAAGTGAAGTTCTTCATCCAAATTGATGAAGAAATAAAATCTTCAACACAAAACGACATTTTTAAAACAAATACAAAGTCAGTTTTATCAAAAGTATCTGAAAAGAAATATGAATTACTTTTTTTTGTTGTTGTTATGAAATGTACATCGAACGTGAAAATTATTTATCTTAGTTAAGACAACTGAATTGCAGTTTTTGTTTTGAAATTAACATCAAAACTTACGGCAAGCACTCATCTGGTCAAGCTAGCGACAACAAGAAAAAGTGAAAGAACGTGAAAGAAAAGGAGAATAAAGAAATACTATCGACTCTAGAGCTTCAACAATAAAAATTAGTTTACAAAAGTAGAAATATAAATATATTACAATTAAACATTCAAAACAATATTGATTCAGTGTAGGGGAATTTGGGAATTAAATCAAACCAGAGAGAGACACAAAAAAAAAAAGATAATATTGTCCCTAACAGAAAGTAAACAGTAGTCTTGATCATAAAATATTAAAATTTAATATTTTATGATCAAGACTACTTAAAAGTTAGAAATGAGAGTTTTACCGGCGAGTTTGGGCTAGGATTTTTCGAAAACTGATCCCCGAGAGTCAGGGACAGTTCTTTGATCTTTTCCTTCATAGCGAACTTGTTTGCAAGTGAAATGAACTGGCGTGACAAACCAGCCCTTCCATAAGTAGGCGGCCTCTTTAAAGAAAGTCCTCAACATAGCTGGTGTTTTCAAAGCACAGTAGGGGACATTCTTCGACTTTCTTTTTTTGTTCGAGAACCAACTCAAATGAAAAGGATCTTTCTATTAGGACATATTTTCACCAATCGCAAAATCATTTCTATTTTTAAGTATTTCCTAAAAGGATATTTCTGTAACACAAGAAATCACGTAACATACACAGATTAGCATGGGCCCCTATGCTCGTGGGTTCCCCGGACAAGTGCCCATTGGGCCTATGCTTTAAAACAGCCCTCTCTCTCTCTCTCTCTCTCTCTCTATATATATATATATATATATATATATATATATATATATATATATATATATACATACATATATTAGTCATCCACATACAAGCCTGTTTCGCTGTATCACAGCTCATCAGTGTGGCTAGACACATCCACTTGCTTCTGGCCGGGATCGAAACTCGACCGATTTGGTGTCAGTCAGAGTCGCTACCCCATAAGCCATAGGCGCATGGAATCAGAGAAAAGAAATTTTAACGTGTTGCATATAAGCAGTGTATACACACGCCAGTCACCGAAAGAACTCAATTCATTTCTGAAGGGAGAGTAATACTTCAATATTACTCATGAGTTATATATATATATATATATATATATATATATATATATATATATATATATATATATATATATATATATAACTCATGAGTAATATTGAAGATTTGGTCAATCGATTGTTTTCATATCGTGAACATCAACAAAACATGAGCTTCTCTGTTAACATTTATCCTCTACCCAAGAGAAAAAACTCTCACCCTTTCCTTTCTTCATGGTGACAGCGTCTAAATGGCACTATGTCAAAGAAAGCAAATAAAACGTGAAGGCCCCACCCCCGACCAATTTCTCTTTACTTTACATTCATCGCGGGTTTTTTCCAACCTAATTTCTTTTTTACATTATTTTTTTAATATAAAATAAGATACGCCTCTGTCACTTCTGTTGGGTGGAATGTTTGTCAAAGTATCACAAATTCTTGTCTTCTTTGCAATGCATTCTATTTGAAGGAAAGGAAAGTAAAAAGCTAAGCACATTTTGAAAATATCTACAAAATGTGCTGTATAAGTAAATTATTATCTTACACTAAATTACTCTAGGAGTGGGAACATTTATTCTTTCCAAACCCCCATTCCGAGCTGATGACGAGCATCCCGTTCATTAATTTCGGACTTGTTCTCAAGGGCCACACTAAAAACAAAAATTACGAGCTACAAACTAAGAAAAGTTAGGGGAAACGGATTTTCTAAAATAAATAAATACAACCGTAAAATGACAGAAAATTAGCAGAAAGCCACAAAATTAAAAGAACAAGTGTTCGGGGGGATGCATGCGTGTGCGTGCGTGCCCGTGCGTGTGTGTGCATGCTAAATGAGAACTTAAAAGTGGAGATGGGCTCACTAAATCAGATTTCAAGTTTTAATGATTCCTGATTCTGTATTTTTTATTTGACACCATGAATATTTGTTCTATCTATAATTCAACTGTAAATATTTGTTTGCTTTTCCTTTTAAGTTAGTTGATGGGTTGATGTTGTTTAGCGGCATATCAATCTCTATGGGTTAATTAATGCCGAAATCTAAATATGTGGATAGGTTTCAATTTTGATTTTGTTTAGCGGCATATCTATCTCTGTGTTACTGAATGCCGAAAGTTAAATATTTGCATTGGTTTGGTTGGTTGATTTTGTTTAGCGGCATTTCAATCTTTATGGGTTAATTAATGCCGATATGTAAATATTTGGATTGGTTTGGTTGGTTGGCTCATTTTGATTGGCGGCATATCAATCTCTATGGGTTATTTTATGCCGAAATCTAAATATTTGGATTGGTTTGGTTGGTTGATTTTGTTTAGCAGCATATCAGTCTCTAGGTTACTTAATGCTGATAGCTAAATATTTGAATTGGTTTATTTGGTTGATTTTGTTTAACTGCGTATCAATCTCTATGGTTGAGTTAATGTCGAAATATAAATATTTGGATTGGTTTGGTTGGTTGGTTGGTTGATTTTGTTTGGTGGTATATCAATCTCTACGGGTTACCTAACGCCAAAATAATCTACGTGGATCCTCGACCATGATCGATCCGTTTTCGGCTAAGGTTTTTGTATCATTGGGGGTGCCCTGGCAGCTAGAGCGCAACCCTTACATCTTTCTACCATTTGTGTAGTGTCTTCGCCCATATTTTTCCAATGAACGTAGCTTCTCATTAAAGCTTTCATACGATTTTTTCTAGGACGCCCCATATGGAAATCCTTTAGTATTCTTTTCTGTAGTGTCTTAGGTATTGCTACTCACTCATTATACATTAATAGGTTGTCACAAAGCGAAAAACTGTCGGAGAGACTACTGTCTCTTCCCTTTATTTTTTCCTTCGTACTTTTAATGAACTCGTCCCTTTCTGTCTCGTTCCTAATTTCTAGTAACGTCACTGGCAGCTCGCGTACTATATTTCCCAGTGCTGTTCTCATCTCGCCTTCTGATTGTAGTGCAGCTATTACTGAATCTTCCAGTGGTTTATTATTTTTTGGCTCTAATCTTGATAATCCGTCTGCGTGTCGAAACTTGTTGGAAGGCAGGTATTTTAATTTGAAGTCGTAGTTAAGTAATATGGTTCCTCATCGTAGTAGTCTGTTTGCTGTATATGTTGGTAAGCCTTTCTTCGAACCGAAGATTGTTAGCAACGGTTTATGATCAGTTTGCAGAGTGAAATGTCTTCCGTAAATGTACCTGTGAAATCTGCTTACAGCAAATATGATCCTTAGAGCCTCTTTCTCGATTTGTGAATAGTTTTTGTCTCTGCTAGTAATTGTGTTCTCGAAGCGTGTGCGAGAGGTCTTTTCTTTCCGTCTGGTATTTTGTGTAATAGACAAGCACTTACGCCATATGAGCTCGCATCACTCGCTATTATTAATTCTAAATTTGAATCATAGTGTGTCAAAAAAGTCTGACGTTAATACTTTAATAATTTTCTCAAACGCTTCTTGGCATTGTGCTGTCCAACAAATTCTTTTGTTAGGGCAACGCTCCTATTTGACTACAAATGGACTGTTCCAATTGCTATATATAGCAATGGTGGATTCTCTACAGGGGAGTCGTAGAGAGTCACTTGAGAGTCTCTAATGAGTTACTGAAGAGTCAGTGCGAGTCAGTGAAGAGTTAGTCACACTTCCGGTGGCGTACCGGAAGTAATCACGTATACACACGTCTTACGACGGATTGGACTCTTGTATCTTTCTATTGTAAATATTACTAATCACTTCTGTACATACTAACCGTCTTTTCCGCGGAATACAACTTATATTCTGATTCTGTTGTTGAGTTATTCGTTTATACTTGGCGACATAACATCTTTTTTCGTTTTTGAGTAATTCATTTAATGGAGCACGCAATTTATGCATATTGGCAATGAATTCCTGGTAATAATTTACCAATCCTAGGAAATTTTGAAGTTCCGCAATATTTTTCGGTGCCGGCATATTCTTTATTACTGTCGCTCTTCCTGGATCCGGCCTTCTTCCATCCTTGTTTATAATGTGTCCTAGGTATTTAATTTCTTTTAGGAAAAAGACGCATTTTTGTTCTTTAAATTTGAATCCATAGCTTTGGATTCGCATAAATACTTCTTGAATGTGTTTCGCGTGTTGTTCGACTCTGTCGGTCTTTATTCGAATGTCGTCTAGATATGCTATGGCGGAATCGAACCCAGCTAACATTGTATCCATCGTTTGTTGGAAAATCGCTGGTGCTACTTTAATTCCAAAAGCAAGCCTTTGAAATCTATACAATCCCTAGTGTGTGTTGATGCATAGTAGCTTAGAGGTCTCTTCATCCACTGGTACCTGTAAATAGGCTTCGCTTAAATCGATTTGGAGAAGTATTTGCCGCCGTTTAATCTTGTGAACACTTCCTCTGGGCTGGGAAGCGGGTAGTGGTAATCTTTTATTGCGTTGTTAAGCCCTGTTGAAAAATCCGCGCAAACACGAATTTCACCTGATTTTTTCTTAACATAGACGGTCGGCGCAGTCCACTGGCTGAATTCTACTTTTGTTAGTATCCCTGTTCCTACAAGTCTATCCAGGTCCTTATCATTTTTTCCTATTGAAGCGAAGGGAACATTTCTTTTCTTTGTAAATATTGGAAGTGCACCTTCTTTCAATTCTATTTTTGCTGCTACCTTTTTACATTTACCCAATCCTGGTGAGAAAACGTCGGGAATCTTTCTTTTAGTTTTTCTTTTATTTTCTCTGCTTCTGTAGGTTCACTTTCTACTTTATGACAGAAAGTGTTAATAGGCAAGTCCCATAAGTCAAATTTTTGCATCCATTCGGTGCCGAAAAGGTTCTCTGTATTTTTTAGAATTAACATTTTGAGTTTTTTGTTTTTCCATTGAATGATACATTCGTGATTACCTCTCCTTCGAAGTTTATTCTTTTTCCTGTTACTGATCTTGCATTTTTGTTTATACGTAGCATGGTGGGTTTATTCAGTTTTCTCCATGTTTGTAAACTGATGATAGTCAAATGGGAGCCTGAATCAAGCTGTAATTTTATTCTTTTGTTTAGAATTTCTGCTACTACGTATTTTCTTCTGTTTATTCCGTCCTCATATTCCGTTCTGGCAGCTCTTACCCTGCTTCTATTTCCATTTCTAGTTCTGCAATACAAATTTTTGTGTCCTATTCTATTACATGCTGAACAGGTTTTATAACGATACATGCAGTCTTTGTACCAGTGAAGAGCTCCACATCTATAACACGGACTAGGAGGAGGTTTCTTTTTGAATTCATAATTGTTTTGATTTTTTGTTTGGGGAGGGTAAAATTGTGTATTTCTGTTTTGACTTTTCTTTGGTGAGGGTTGCAAATATGTCTTTCTCTTTACTTTTCGTATATGTGCGATGCCCGATTCTTCTATGTCCCTTGAATCTTTTTTACGCTGAAACACCTCTGACAAACTTCTGCTAGCTTCTGCAACGTTAGTTCAGGCTCGTTTTGAAATTTTGTCAGATTCTTTTTCTCATTTCGGAGTCTTTTGTTGATACTTGTCCTTGGACAAAAATTAAACACTTGAAATTGTCTGACGAGAGCTATGATAATTTAAAATCGTCTATTTACTGCGAATGTGGTGTAGTCTTCGTCGTCTTTCTTAGTTAGGTTGAAGCATCTCTACCTTTTATGGAAAAGTGAGGTCTTCGGGCTGAACAGTTCTGTTACACTATTCACTGCTTCTTCGAAAGTTAATTCGTTCGTCTTTTTGGGCAATATGTAGTCAACGGACTTTGTATGTTCGGACGTTCTTAGTTTTCTTAATAACAACCTCAATTTCTTTGTGTTTAACCATGTCTTGCAGTCAATTTTATAAAAGTCCTCGTATCTCCTAAAGTAGTCAGTCTTCGAAGGTTTTATCCTCGTTAGGAGAGTATTTTGAACTCTTCAATGAGTTTCATATTGCGTTCTGAGAAAATGTAGACTCTTTTACGCTGTTCTGTCCTTTGTTGTTTATCACTTTTAGTATTAATTCTTTTAATTCCATGTGTCTAGTTTCATTTATTTACTTTTTTTGCTGCATTACTATTTGTTTCGCTTGCAATCTTTGTTGAAAATCGAATTGTTTTTTTTTAACATTTCAACAATTGCTGCTTGGAAATCCTTTTTTTTTTCACTTATTTCTGTAAAGAGGGGAAAAGAAAAACTTTTTTCTTTACGCAGTTTGCAGGGAGATATTTCCTTTAACCTTGTCGCCACTTCGTATGACGACTAGGGGGTATCTTCTTATTTTATTTATTCTTTTCTACTTGTAGTAGGACTCCGTTCTAGTGAAGGGTAATTGTATACCGTGCAGGTTAACGGAATTTGGCCTTGTGGGAAGATAGCCCACTATAATTCATAAAATGATTATAAAATCAAGAAAGGCAATTTTGAGTATAAAATAACATTTATATATACACATTTCAATTAATGTTTTTACAATTAAAATAACACTTGAATATAAGTCCAACGGAGGTTAAAGTGTTCATGTAAAATAATATAATGCTGAAAAAGATAAAAGGCTTAAGAATGTGGAAGCGTCTTGTAGGTAAGGGGATGTTCATTTTGAAGTTGCCGCTTCTAAGGACAGAAAGTCAATAAGTACTTTTGAGGAATGTCTTTGAAGAGGTAAATAAGTACTTTTGAGACAGGGAGAAAGAAAGAGGTCAGCATAGTAGCCGCTCAACTTAAGTCAAGGAGATATTAATTACACTCTTCTCCTCTCGTTTTCCCGTCTGTCTAACGATGTTTTTTCTCCGCTTTTTATATCTGCCTTTTGGATCAAAACGCAGCTTGTTTTGGAATTCCATACTTGAATTTGATTCTGGGCTTCCCATTGGCTGGTAAATAAAATTCGCGTAGGCTCGCGAAGTAGTAATTTGATATTTGGTTAATTTTTATTTTTCAACCGGAACATCTGCGAGAATCCACCTGCGCGGAGGTGATTTTTATTCATTCGCTTTCTGGTCGGCATAGTGCCAACATCCAGTCTCGTTTTTGCTCGGTCGGTATCACCACAATACCTTTACTAAATCGCTGAAAAAACAGCATAGTATGAATTAAAAAGGCCCCATACTTAATAATAAACAACTTTTTCTATCAAAACATTTATGCTATTATTGAGAGGAAAAATGCAAGTATTTTTTTTTAATCCCATCTAACACTCTCGATATTTTGGTAAAAATCATGTTTTTATTTTCATTACCGAGGAGCCAAATCGTTATGAGAGTTTACAATGGAAAAGAAAATGTTACGTAATTCAATTTTTTTTCTGGTAATATATTTTTGGGGAAATTTTTGCAAAAATCTAATATTTATGTGATTTTAAAAAAAGTTTTACGACTTATTTACAATCGAATGTAATTTATGTTTGAAATTATCATTTTAAAAAAATATTGGTAAAAATATTTTTTACATCTGCTACCCACTCTTTACGTAAGTTCATGAAATTTCGAGAAATTAAATTCTGTAGGCAAAAAAGGTTTCATTACTTAAACGCAGGACTCATTGGGGAATGTAAATTATGAATTATCTTTTAAAACTATTTTGCCCCTTTTACCGAAAATCTGCTCCGAATAGGAAAATTAAAAATGCAATAAAACTATGACATTATTTAATTAAATAAGCTTTTATTTGCTTTAATAAATAATATAAATGTAAGACATTATAGTCTGAAGAAAAAAAAATTGATCAATGAAATTTTAAAAGAATTGTTTTCATTTTTGTTTTGTTTTGTTTTTAATAAAAAAAAATTATAACATTTTAAAAATAATTTACAATATTTCCAAGACTTGTAGACGTTAGGCTGGCAGGTTATATAGTGAAGACTATATTTATTAATCGAAAATTGAAAAGTTTAATACATATCATCTCGCCATCGTATTTAAAAAAAAAATCTTTTTTGCATGTATTTGATTTTTTTTTTAATGTATGGCAATTTCTATATGTACATTAAAAGGTCATGTGTTTCAGGGTTTCTTCTTCTTACCGGAAAAAAAAGTTTATACAGTTATGTTACTTGTGATCGCCATATACTTATCTTATCTCGCATCTGTCAACACATTTCAGTTACGGTGGAAAGGTTAAAAAGGTCAACTTTGTGTTTAAAAATAGTTTTGTTCTAAATTTCATGGTATAAATAAGTTATCTAAAATTCTAAAATTATTTATAAATGGAACTTTGTGTGTGTGTGTGTGTGTGTGTGTGTGTGTGTGTGTGTGTGTGTGTGTGTGTGTGTGTCCGTTACCTATAGACTCCGAAACGGCTGAACCGATTTTCTTGAAAATTTACACAGTTGTATTATAAGCGTCTGCGAGTGTTCCTAGCTAGGTTTCGTGTCGAGGTACCCCTGATAAATATCGAAAATCGATTATCGAAAGAATCGGGTTATAGAAGGAGTGGTCCGATTTTAATCCAATTTGATACACTCATAGACAAAGTCATAAGAAACGTTATTCAGAAGTTTCAAGGTTGCAGTTCTTACAATAGTGCAGAAAATCGATAATATATATATATATAAGGCAAGATGTGTGTGTGTGTGTGTGTGTGTGTGTGTGTGTGTGTGTGTGTGTGTGTGTGTGTGTGTGTGTGTCTGTTTATCTGTCTGTATGTCCTTTATAGAAATCCACAATTTTTATCCGATTCTCACCAAACTTCACACAAATATTCTTTAGGCTGAGTCTGAGCTTCAGGACCATCGATTAGTTTTAAAGCTTTCATTACACCCGAGCAACGCCGGGCTATACTGTTAGTACTTGTATAAATCAGATTAATTTAACATTATTTATGAAAAATTAGCAAATTTAATGTGTCACAGATGTATATTTTATTTTTGAAAGATTTTTAAATCTGAAAATTAACTTTTGCTTACAAATCTGTCGATCGCTCAAAAATGGCCGAAAAATTGAAATTTATTTTTAAATCTCAAAATTTTATCTTCAAATCAGTATAATTTCTTGGTTATTTGTCGATTTTTATCGGGCCCTTAGCTGTCAGTGAAGTTGTAAACGAATTTTCGGCCCTCTACGCACTCGTCAGGTTGATGACGAAGGCGTAGAGCGCCAACAATTCCTTTACAACTTCACTGACAGCTAAAGGCTCGACAACAATCAACAAATAACCAAATAATTCAACAATGCTTCTCAAAAGGAATACGAATACGTTGAAATATAATTTCTGTTTGAAATACACCAGAGTATTTTGCTGACTGGAAATAGTAGATGTAATCATCTAGCTTTCAGTTAAATTTAAAATAAAAATTTCAAGAAATCTTTTTTATTTTAAAAATTTCAATTTAAAAGTTAGTTATCAAAAATGAATGGAGGTATCTAAATATAAAAATGTATTGCTGGTATTTTTACCACAATAATGTATTTTTATCAGACAGGCTAAAGAGGAATGGTTCAACAACAAATGTGCAGAATTAGAGATATTGAGCAGGACTAATAAAGCAGACATGCATAACGAAATAAGAAAACTGGTAGGACAAAAACCCTGCTCCTCAACAAGATGTATAAAATCCAAGGATGGAACGATCATATTGGAGAAAGAGGAAATACTCCAGCGATAGGAAGAATACATTAAAAAATTTTCACAGCAAAAGGGAACAACCGATAATACACAAAGATGAAGTCGGACCAGAAATATTAAAATCTGAAGTGGAAGCTGCAATGGCCAAATTGAATAGAAACAAAGCAGCATAACTAGACGGCATTGTAATAAAGTTGCTGATAGCCCTGGAAGAATACGGCACAGAGAAAATTACAGAAATAATAAATTAAATTTATAATAGTGGTGTAATACCAGACGACCTAAGCAAGTCGATTTTTATAGCTCTGCCTAAGAAGCCAGGTGCAAACGAGTGCGAACTCCACTGAACAATCTGATCGTCCGAATCCTGATAAACAGAGCAAAAGCAGAATCAGGCTAGAGATAGGACAAGAACAGTGCGGGTTCGTCAAAGACACTGGAACAAGGAACGCCCTATTTATGATTAGGATGCTCTCCGAAAAGGCAATACAAAAGAAGAATTACATACATCCATGTTTTATCGATTATGCGAAGGCGTTCGTTAAAATACACCATAAAGGATTGATAGAGATGCTCAGCAGCGTCGACATATTTGGGAAAGACATAAGAGTAATCAAGGATCTCTAATTGCTGCAAACTGCCTGCATACAGACAGGTAACGAATTCAGCACATATACAAAAATAGAATGTGTCTTTTCACCAGAGCTATTCAACTTGTACAGTGAGACTATTCTGAGAACCCTAGATGTTATGTCAGGATTTGTCATCGGAGGCCACAATTTGAACAGCATGAGGCACGTAGATGATACAGTGCTGATAGCCGACACGGAAAGGAAACTACAAGACCTCCTACAGAAGGTAGCTGAAGAGAGTGACAAGAAAGGACTACATATAAACAGAATGCATGGTTATCAGCAAAAAGAGCAACCCAAAATGCCAAATACAGGCGGGGGATATTAAAATCAAGCAGGTACAAAAACTTAAATACCTGGAAAGTGTTCTAACAGAAGATGGAAAGTGCGACATAGAGATTTGAAGGCAAATTGGCATGGCGAAGGACGCGTTCCAGAAGCTGAGTAAAGTATTAAGACACAGGAAACTGTCACTAGAAACAAAGAAGAGAGTACGAGATTGCTATGTGATGTCAGTTCTTCAATATTGCCGTGAATGCTGGACAATATCATTGAAGATGAAGGAAAAACTTGAAGCAACTGAAATGTGGTGTTACAGAAGGATGCTGTGAATATCATGGTGAGCAATGATGGGGTTTTGGAAAGGATGAAAACGAAAAGGAAATTAATACTGAGCATCAGGAAGAGACAACTGAAGTTCCTGGGACATGCAATGAAAAAGGAGGGCTTGGAGAACCTGATACTAAAAGGCCAGATAGAGGGACAAAGAGACAGAGGAAAGCAACGGATAACATATTTGAAGGGCCTGAACGGGGGTTGCGTGGTGTAACAGGAGAAAGCGTGCTAAGAGTCACCAGGGATAGGGAGACGTGGATGGTCATGATCGACTACGTCATGAAAGGACAAGGCACATAGAAGAAGTGTCTTGTTTGTGTGTTCACTCTTTGCCCAAAACTGGGACAGTAACATGTGCTACCACCCCGGGTTAGGATGGATCAGAGAACAACAGCTAAAGATGATTCGACGCCCCTCAAAACCTCTAGTTTCTCTATCAGGGGCCTTGCTGCCGGATACTCAGGCCTATTTATCTATCTAAACTTATTTATAAATGTAACTTTGTCTCTGTGTGTGTGTGTGTGTGTGTGTGTGTGTGTCCGTTACCTATAGACTCCGAAACGGCTGAACCGATTTTTTTTTAAATTTACACAGTTGTACTATAAGCGTCTGCGAGTGTTCTTAACTAGGTTTTGTGTCGAGGCACCCCCGATAAATATCGAAAATCGATAATAGAAAAAATCGGGTTATAGAAGGAGTGATCCGATTTTAATCAAATTTCATGCATTCATAGACAAAGACATAAGAAACGATATTCAGAAGTTTCAATGTTGCAGTTCTTACAATAGTGCAGAAAATCGAATATATATATATATATATATATATATATATAT
The DNA here is from genome assembly GCA_037127315.1 of Ascarosepion bandense. NCBI lineage: Eukaryota > Metazoa > Mollusca > Cephalopoda > Sepiida > Sepiidae > Ascarosepion > Ascarosepion bandense. The sequence goes on along the minus strand of JBBBDQ010000323.1, from coordinate 612,960 downwards.
ATATATATATATATATATAAAAGGCAAGATGTTTGTGTGTGTGTGTCTGTTTATCTGCCTGTATGTCTGTATTTTTTTCAGCCCTTTTATTTTAGTTTTTGCTTCGGGTTTGGCTCTAAGTAGGTATAATTGTACTTCTTAGTCTCAGCCATGATACCATTTACTCAGAGGACTTATTTAGCCTTTAAAATTCAGTTTACGACGAAAAAAACTTACTTGATATCGATACCAGGAAATCAAAATTTGACTTACATCCATTCATTTTTCTTTCAGTCTACGGTTTCGCTTTAACTGGAAACAACTACTGCTTTTTAGTCTTTCATGCCAACGTCCAAAGAGTCTGAGCTCCAGGACCATGGATTATTTTTAAAGCTTTCATTACACCCGAGCAACGTCGGGTTATACTGCTAGTTATAAGTAAAGTTTTTTTTCTTTTTATTTTATATTTCGCTTGTACTTATTTTGTAGAATGAGAACTATAGATATTTTTCTGAATATGAAACCTATACAAAAGTTTTAGATGCTAATGTTTCGTTAAAAACGAAAAATTAAATTTTCTTATTTATTTTGCGAATTAATGGCATCATATTTTATATTTTCTTTTTAAAAAATCAATATTGTAAAGAAATCAGCTTTTTAAAAAAATCCACGGTGAATGTGAAATAAAGAGAGAGCGGAAAGACAGCTTTATTTGCTTTGGTATAATTATTACCGAGGGTTAAAATTTTTACTTACATGTTTTTTTATGATATAATGCATCCTAAAAATGTCTATTACTTTGCATTACTTCAAAATATTGTTCCAAAATCAAACAAGTACAGCAATTTAAATATCTGAGAATGTTTTTAACATATGATGGAAAGTGTGACATTGAAATCCGAAGGTGCATTGAGATAACGAAATATATCTTCCAAACGCCAAATAAAGTATTAAGAAGCTGGCAAATTTTGTTAGAAACAAAGGAACGTATACTGAACTATTGCATAATATAAATCCTCTAATATGGCAGCTAATACTGGACAATATTCTCACAGATAAAACAGAAATTGAAAGAACAGAAATATGGTTTTACAGAAAAAAGCTAAGAATACCACAGAGCGAACATGTGAACATGTGGGGGAAATAAAGTAAAAACAGCAGCCAGCGAGTAAATTGTGGCTCTCCCAGCTGGTATTCCAACCTAGAGTCATTCCTTCTTGAGTTATGTCTCAAGATCGCACTAACAGACTTTTCAGCCGCCAACTGTGAACGTTCCTCCAAGAATCCCCCCCCCACTGGGAAAAATTAGTTGCTTTTATATTTATCCATATACCCATAATCCCTTGCGTCTTCATGCGATCTCCTAATGCATTGCATCTTTATTGTATAAAAATGCAATGCAAGTCCCCACTTATTCTCTTACATTATCTGGCCGAGGACGGATTACATCATTTTAACTGCAGTAGCTTTACATGCTAAGCAAATACGGGCTCTTTTTTGGCAGGGACAAGGCAAGTTGCAAACAGTTGTGCTCGTCCCAGGCTCTATCCCATGTCTGCCACAGAACAACGGCGAAGTTTTAAAGAAAATGGAAAAAGTAAGAGAGAGTTGAAATATCTAGGATAGATAATGAGGAGAGAGGGGTTGAAAATTTTGGTACTCACATGACCTGTGGAAAGCAAGAGGAGCAAAGAAAAACACCGTATAACATACATAGCGAGCTTAAATAAATGACTATCAGAAAGAATTTAGGAGAGGTAACAAAAAGACAAAATTTATTAAAAGCTGCAAAGGACAAGAAATTGTGGAGAGCCATGATCGTCAATGTTCTATAAGGTCGCGGCACATAAAAAAACAACAACACAAAGAGAAAGTAATGACATAATCTAGATGTTGACATTCCATACTACTTCGAACAAAGGGTTAAGAATGAAGTCCTCGTCGATACTTGGGAGATATAAAACAGTTACTTGATTTGAGAAACCTATTTCCTGAAAAATTGTTTTAATGGAAGAATTTTATAAATTTCAACCGAAAGTAGCGCTGGTTGCTTGAGCAATGAATACTGAATGTTTTCTTATAAGGAAACGGTTAATGCTACCATTACTCCCACCATTTATTAAGACCCACCCAATTTATTGCATATTAAGAACATTTCCAACCCTACTAGTTGTTAAAGAACCTCCCTTGTATTAGGCACCTAAGAATTCAAGAGTTCAACTAAATAACGTCGATAGACTATAGAGAAAAAGAATGAGCCAATTCGTATGGTTGAAGAGTTCGAACGAAGTATCTCTCTATTCAATTAATTGTAGCTATTTTTATTTATGTTTTATTTGCATAGTGCCACATACTTACGGTACCCAGTTAAATAAACATGCCTCATATGTATGACATGGTTTTCATTCTTCTTAAAAATCTTTTCGGTCCCTCTAATGTACTTGTAATAAAAATAGCCAACAATTATTAGAACTTAAGAAGCTTTAATGAACTCATTTTACCGCCTACTGTTAGTGACTTAAAAAATCCGCCTTTGTTTCCTTGTGACGCGCAGAGAGTGTGACGTTCACTAGGGAATTCCTTAAGAGCTATCAATCGTTATTACTACAGTACTTTACAAATTGTAATCTCGAATCTATATGGCATTGCAAGCTGCTATTTCGTCACAAATGAAGAAAAGATCTTAAGCGAATTACGAAGAATTGTGTCAAATAGCACATGACTTGGGGACTTTCAAAAGCAGGAACAACTAAAATGGATAGATGTTGACATCCCACACTTTCTCGTACAAACGTTTAAGAAGGGAATTCTTAGTAATACTGGAAAGAGAAATAAGAATTGGACTTGAGAAATCTATTTTCGTGAAAAATTGTTTTAAAAGAAAAATTTTATGACTCTCAACTGAACTCAACTGTTCAATCCAATACTTATCCAAGTGCCGACTGTGAAGGCGATCACCTCCCAATCATTGGCAAACTAAGAATGAAATTTCGGAGACTGAAGAAACTTCGGAGACTGCATTACAGCACCCAGACACATGGAAATAAGAAGCAAATGCAGACAGGCTAAAGAGGAGTGGTTTAACAACAAATGTGCAAAAATAGAGAGACTGAGCACGACTAATAAAGAGGACATGCATAAAAAATAAGGAAACTAACAGACAAAGGACATGCCCCTCAACAGGATGTATACAATCCATGGGTGGAATGCTCATATTAAAGAAAAAGGAAATTTTCCAGTGATAGAAAGAATATATAAAAGATCTTTTCCACGACAGGAAATAATACACAGAGATACTGACTAACCAGAAATATTAAAATCCAAAGTGGAAGCTGCAGGAGCCAAACTAAATAAAAACAAAGCAGCTGGACGAGATGGCATTGTAATAGAGATACATGCAGCCTTACACAATTTCAGCGTAGAGGAAATTACAGAAATAATAAATTAAATCTATAACAGTAGTGAGATAGATTTTCATAGCACTGCCTAGGAAGCCAGATGCAAATGAATGTGTTCCCTAAACAATCAGCTTAATGAGTCACATAACAAAACTCATCATCCGAATCCTGATGAACGCGCAGTAGAATCAGGCTAGATATAGGACAAAAAGAGTGCGATTTCGTCAAAAACACTAGAACAAGGAACGTGATATTTATGCTTAAAAAGCTATCTAAACTTATTTATAAATGGAACTTTGTCTGTGTGTGCGTGTCTGTGTGCGTGTGTGTCCGTTACCTATAGACTCCGAAACGGCTGAACCGATTTTCTTGAAAATTTACACAGTTGTACTATAAGCGTCTGCGAGTGTTCTTAGCTAGGTTTTGTGTCGAGGTACCCCCGATAAATATCGAAAATCGATAATCGAAAAAATCGGGTTATAGAAGGAATGGTCCGATTTTAATCAAATTTGATACACTCATAGACAAAGACATAAGAAACGATATTCAGAGGTTGCAGTTCTTACAATAGTGCAGAAAATCGAATATATATATATATATATATATATATATATATATATATATATATATATATAATAAAAGGCAAGATGTTTGTGTATGTGTCTGTTTATCTGTCTGTATGTCCTTTATACTTTTCAGCCCTTTTATTTTAGTTTTTGCTTCGGGTTTGGCTCTAAGTAGGTATAATTGTAGTTCTTAGTCTCAGCCATGATACCATTTACTCAAAATTCAGTTTACGACGAAAAAAACTTATTTGATATCGATACCAGGAAATCAAAATTTTTACTTACATCCATTCATTTTTCTTTCAGTCTATGGTTTCACTTTGACTGGAAACAATTATTGCTTTTTAGTCTTTCGTACCCACGTCCAAAGAATCTGACCTCCAGGATCATGGATTAGTTTTAAAGCTTTCATTACACCCGAGCAACGCCGGGCTATACTGCTAGTCGGAAATAAGGAAATTGCTGATATTAGCATTATCATTACTAAAATGCTAATTTTGAAACACACATTCTTTCAGGCTTGAAAAATACAAAATAACTGATGAAGAAACGGTTAATATTACCATCACCATCACCACCACCACCACCATCACCATTACCATCACCATCACCATTTATTAAACCCTGTTATTAAAGAACCCCCTTATATTAGGGACTTAAAAATACAACTAAATAATGTCGATAGACTATAGAAAAAAAAGGATGAGTCAATTCGTATGGGTGAATAGTTCGAACGAAGTATCTCGCTATTCAATGGATTTTAGGATGTGCGTTGTGGTACAGTGGATATCGGCTCGGAAGGAGAAACCGGGGAGCCGAGTTCGAATTCCAGTTGAATCCATTGTATTTACTTACGGGCAAATACCCTTGGGAAAGATATTAATCCGTCTCTTCCTTCCAGTTATGGGTTAAATACCAGGACAGATTGGGTTCTATAGTATAGCCTTGGTCGGCAACCAGTCTACCGCAGAAAGCAATGGCAATCTACTGCGGGATAATCTTCTGCCCAAGCGTGTATCACGTAACTGACTGACTAGATACATGCGCCACCCAGTTAATTAAATATAATGCCTCATATGTATGTACTATGCAAACTGTAATGTTTTATCTACATGGCATTTACAAATGAAATAAAACTTTAAGACTATTGAAACTCGATTCTTCTGGCAGATTTTTCAAAATACGATAGACAGAGCAAATTGGGAGGTTTTACACAGAATAGAAAATTTGAATAAACTGTTGTAAATAACCAGAGAGGGTACGTTCTGGCAGTGTAACGGTTATCAATGCGAAAGAACGAATCGGTGTGCAGGGTTCAAATTCTGACCTAATCTGTTTCATTTACTTTTACATAGACGTCATTTGAAAATACATGAATCTATCGTCTATCCCGTTCAGTTGGGAGTTAAATATCAGGGTAGATTGGGCTTTCTAGCCTTGGACGGCAACTAGTCTAAGAGAAGGTAAACAGTGAATTCCAAACCGTTGAGAAGGTAACTGGACATCTCTCTACTAAAAAAATATCGTTGTCTAAATTGCTTCAAATATTCTTTCGAACTCTAACTATTGTATTTTCTTTACAAGGATCTTTGAGATTACCTCCAGTGTTTTAAATATTATGACCTTGACCTTCACATTTCTCTTTCCTTGGAAATCACGGGCAAGGTCTTGTTATTTCTTATTGGACGATTGCAATATTTGGTGCTGATTTCTTTTCTCCATTTGCTATAACCAAAATTATATATTATTTGTCTGGATTTTAACAAAGCATTAACATTTTTTTTTACTTCAGATATTTTTAAGAACCGTTTATTACTATTTGTTAATAGTAATAATGTAACGTAGAATCCAGCTGAAAAATTCTTCTTACTCAGTCATGTTTGTTTCAAGCTTGTGTCGCAGATGTGCCTGCTTTTGTATTTTTTCTGGGATAATTTTTCGCATGCATTTATATGACATACTATGTTTTGTTCTTTGTGTGTATGTTTTTTGTTTTTGTTTTTGTTTTTTTTTTTTTCACACATTGACAATATTAACAATATTAGAGTTTCTTATTATTTATGCTCATTGAGTTTTCACATCGGGGGAAACTATGAAGTTGTAATAAACAGCGTTCTCCTTACAAGTAAGACAGAAGAATCCCAAGAATACGTGAGCACAGGTACCAAATGTTGTACACCTACATCCACACAACATTTCACAACGCAGCAGAATCCGAAGACACATTAATTATTATTAAATAAAATCACTGAGAAAATTATTCCGGACTAACATAGATGCAATTATTAACTTTATTGAACAAGACATTTACTGTTTTATTCCATTTTCTCCAACTTCAGTCAACTTCTTACTTACATCCTCCCAGAAACAGTTTTTTTTTTTTTTTTTTTTACCTTCATCAGCAAAGAATTGTTCTATTTGCCATTTGTAGTCGCTTATGGAATTCTTTTCTCTCTTCTTTTTAGAAGAATTCTTTAAAACACAATTGAAAAGAAAAACAATGTTCTGGAGAATTGACAAATCGATGAAGCATGAATGCATTTTCTTTAGATATTGTGACAGAAATAATGGGGGAGTTAATTGAAAAAGTTAAATCAGAATGCCTACTTACAAACGGTATATTTTAAAATTGACATTACGTAATAGACTTAGCAACATGAGAAACAGAATCAGCAAACTGATTTCGAATTTGGGTAAAACTGTTTATGTTTAACTTGAAGAAAGACATGAATCTACTTCTCCCTGCACCATATCTCAAGACAACATGAGATGATTAAAAATGTAAAATAATCTTTCTTAAGCCTTCTTTATATTCACAAATTTACAAGCTGTTACCATTTCTTGAATTTTACCTTAGAATTTTTTCAAGTTTAAAGTTGAGTGTAGTTGATTGATAAGCAACAAATACATTTGTATGTTTTTATATCCACGTCTTATCTGAAACATTGTCGGAAACATTGCTGTATGAAACTGTGAAATTAGAAAAAAATGAGTTAATATAAATTTGTATAAATAAGTGTAAATTTATTTAAATCGATGAATGACATCAATTTTTATCGTTATAAAATAACCCATATGTTGGAAATTTCTGTATAAAGTCTTTTCTTGTGAATGTGTTTTTTAAGAGTTCAGTTTTTTTAAGGTCAGATAAAATTCTCCCTTTGCGAAAAAAAGGTAAAATGATGTAGATGTGTATGATGTCTTTCTTTGTCTTTTTTGCGAAGAAAAGACAAATCTGATGTCACTGGAAAAGTTCGTTCTGAGAGTGAAATGAAAGCAGATATGATTGCCTTTATTACACTTTTTATTTTATTTTATTTATTTATTTATTTTTTTTTTTTTTTTGTCAGTACATGAGGAAGAATGAGAAAGTGAGAGAGTAAGAAAATACAAGTTGTTTTAACTTGACGTTCGGTCAGACAACCTGTGGCTCTCTGCCTAGAAAAGAAGGTGTGTGTAAGCTCGGATTTTCTGTGAAATCAAATCTTACGAAAATCCGAAAACCGGATGACATGTAATTATTTAAACACTCATCCGAATGGGAAGAGAGGAGAGTCTCCCTTGTTTTAGTGAGATGTAGTATCTCCGTTCGGGAGAAACCCTAAAATCACACACTGCATGACTGAGAGTAACTGACGTTGTCCAGATTTGAACAAATAATTTTATGTTATGTATGAGAGATTTGGTCTGATGTTCTCTTTAGTCACGGATTATGATAACTTTACATACTAAAACTGGAATAATTTTTTATCTCCATTGTGCTTCTATACACTTTAGAAAAGTATATAAAAAACTGCAGTCGTTTTCATATGGAAGAATGGATTTTGGACATATCAAATTAGTGATGTTTTAATGCTCAAGATTTTACAGACAATTGTCTCAATTTATGCAGTTGTGAATAACGTAAGGTACATGATTTGCGTTGTGGTGCAGTGGATATCGGCTCGGAACGAGAAATCGGGGAGCCGAGTTCGAATTCCATTTGAATTCATTGCATTCACTTACGCTCAAATACCCTTGGGAAAGGTATTAATCCGTCTATTCCTTCCAGTTATGGGTTAAATAACAGGACAGATTGCGTTCTATAGCTTTGACTGGCAACCAGTCTACCGCAGAAAGCAATGGCAACCTACTGCGGTATAATTATCTGCCCAATCAGTCATGTCTCTTTCGAGACATGATCGCCCAAGCGTGTTTCACGTATGGCACTTAGCTGACTGACATAATTTGTGTTGACATCAATTGTTTACTTCAGTTAATGTTAGTCTAACTTTCAGTACATTTCTCCTTTGTCCTATTGCCAATTATTCAGAACACTTGGACAAACCACTTCCTCATAATTACATTGTCAATTTAGTCATTAGCAGTAAAAAGCTGTTATATCCATTGTTAACATTGATTGACATTGATAAGAGTTAATCAATCAATCATTTGAAAAGCAAACCAAATATGATGGCACCCCAAATGCAAAAACCAAACTGGGTACAAAGTACTTTTTTATTTTTATTTCGTTTTTATTATTATTATTATTTATTTATTTACTTGTTTTTTTTTTTGTTTTTGTTTTTTACATAATACGAAATTGCGTTAATTTTACATATCTTTTATATTTTATTTATATTATATTATTATATTATAGAATTTACATTATACGCACATTATTTCCCGACAATCCATTTTATTTTAAATTTTGTCATGATTTTGTCACTCGCTCGAGCATTACGAAGAACAAAATAAAAACGAATAACCTTCAAGTATAAACGGATTGGAATGATTACTATTATTTGTTTTTTAACTATTTATAGAATAGGATATTTTTTTTACAACACTTCTTTTATTAAATCACTAGCAGTATAGCCCGGCGTTGCTAGGGTGTAATGAAAGCTTTAAAAATAATCCATGGTCCTGGAGCTCAGACTCTTTGGACGTTGGCACGAAAGACTAAAAAATCAATAGTTGTTTCCAGTTAAAGCGAAACCATAGACTGAAAGAAAAATGAATGGATGTAAGTCAAATTTTGCTTTCCTGGTATCGATATCAAATAAGTTTTTTCGTCGTAAACTGAATTTTGAAGGCTAAATAAGTCCTCTGAGTAAATGGTATCATGGCTGAGACTAAGAAGTACAATTATACCTACTTAGAGCCAAACCCGAAGCAAAAATTAAAATATAAGAGCTGAAAAAAATACCGACATACAGGCAGATAAACTGACACACACACAAACATCTTGCCTTATATATATATATATATATATATATATATATATATATATATATATATATTCTCGATTTTCTGCACTATTGTAAGAACTGCAACCTTGACGCTTCTGAATATCGTTTCTTATTTCTTTGTCTATGAGTGTATCAAATTTGATTAAAATCGGACCACTCCTTCTATAACCCGATTTTTTCTATTGTCGATTATCGATATTTATCGGGGGTACCTCGACATAAAACCTAGCTAAGAACACTCGCAGACGCTTATAGTACAACTGTGTAAATTTTTTTTAAAAATCGGTTCAGCCGTTTCGGAGTCTATATGTAACGGACACACACACACACACACACACACAAAGTTCCATTTATAAATAAGTTTTTTTTTTTTAATCATATCACCCCGAGCAAAGCGGTAACGCCACTAATGTGCAGGGGGCTAAGTAAGAGTGAAAAGATTGGAAAAGAGAAAGTCGGAAACCACATCCTAAACAGGAAACAAGGGATGAGCCTCTTCACTTGTTCAATAGACATGGGTGTAGTGTGAACCGAGCGATAGTTTAGTCTATCTACTCCAATCGAAAAAAAAAAGAAGGAGTGAAAAGATTGGAAAAGAGAAAGCCGGAAACCACATCCTAAACAGGAAACAAGGGATGAGCCTCTTCACCTGTTCAATAGATATGGGTGGAGTGTGAACCAGGCGATAGCTCAGTCTATCTACTCCAATTAGTCTATCTACTCCAATTACGAAATGAACTGCTCCACGACGCTTTAGACTGCTATCAGTAAGACAAATCGTTTCATTACTGATTTTTTTATTCCATGCATCCCATATATATGAAATGACTATGCGCGAAAATAGAACATGTTTCGAGAATTTTCTGGCAAAAAATTACAGAAAAGAAAAAATGACAAACGACAGGGTGCGCCATGAGAGTTTAAGAAGTTGAGATCATAATTTCGAATGAAACTGGGCATGTTGAAGAATTAGGATTGGCTTTATATTTTTAGATGGCTACTATTTAGAATAAAGTAAAGTATTCCACTCTCTAATCGGAGGGGAATATGTTCCAAGATGCACATCTAATACCTGAAAATGCGGATAGTATCTTTATATAATAATATTTTTCCTATACAGATCCATAACTATGGTAATGTTTAATTTATAAATCAAGTGCAGTAAGAGTTTAAAAATAATTACTACTAATAAAATAAATCATTCTAATTACAGCATAATTTATCATTTATTCATTTGCATTGCTGAAGTTCCGCTATTTCTGATCTGATTTCAGCCAAATTTACAGTAATACCTAGGGTCATCCCTAGGAATGTGTTATACTCTATTGGGTTAAGATTATTTCGAGTTTTTGCCTCCAAAATGAAATGCACTCCGATGTTATTCAAATTATATGAAGTCCTTAATATGGCTATGTAATTAAATTTGGTCGACTCCTGCAAATTAGCCTCCGTTGATAAAGCACTTCAAAGACAAACTCAAAAAGATAAAGTTTGCGGGTTCGATTCTCGCTGGAGACTATTATTATATTTAATGCGGTCTGCTTAGAAATGTGTTGCAATAAAAAGTAACAGAAATAAGATAGTAGAACTATTAATAAGGAAAGAATTTCGAAATTCAATTCTTCACATTGAAGAAAGGTTCATCTAAAGAGAGATTAACCATTTATAAATTGACATTTTTTTTTTTTGCTGTCTTTTATACAATATTATGTGCTTTGAACAAATATGATTTTGTTGATTTTAAAGACACTGCAATTATTTGTAATAGGAAATTATAGTTGTGCCATGAAATTATAGTTTTAACAAAAAATTATAATTGTAACTGGAAATTATTGATTACGCAAAAAGCTATCATTGTTTCGAATATTTTTCAATTAATCATTTTAACCCTGGTGTTATCTTATTATATTCTTAAGTGAATTTTTTATCAGAAATTTTTTTTTTATATATAAAAATGAAAAATCTCGATGAAGGTAAATTCGTCTAAATGCAAGTAACTTCATTTGCATAAAATATATATTTACTTGGACTGCGTTTGGAATCCTTACAAACATTAAAAATTCTAAATTTAAAGTTTGAGCAACAAAAATATATGGTATAGCTGTGGTGATACCTACCGAGCAAAAGCGATGGACTGGATGTTTGCTCTATAACAACCAGAAAGCAAATGACCAAAAGTCGTCGTGCGCCGCCGGCTCCGCGCAGATGTTCCAGTTAAAAACTAAAAATTCATTAAATATTACATTTCCATTTCGCGAGCCTAAGCGAATTTTATTTATCAGCCAATGGGAAGCCCAGAATCAAATACAAGTGTGAAATCCCAAACGAGTTGCTGCGATCCAAAAAGCAGATATAAAAAGCGGAGACAGACAGACCCAGCAGGCAGACCTCGAGGAGAAGAGTGTAATCAATATCCCCTTGACCTAAGTCAAGTGAATACTGCGCTTGCCTCTTTCCTTCTCCCCTGTCTCAAAACTACTTACTGAACTAAGGAGCGACTACATCAAAGACATTCCTCATTTACACGCTCACCACGTTCCTAAGCCTTAACTCTCTTTCAGCATTTTATTTGCCATGAACATTTAACCTCCGTTGGACCTATATTCAAGTTATTACTTTAATTGTAAAAATATTAATTGATATGTGTATATATAAATGTTATTTTTCAACTCAATTTGCTTTTCTTGATTTTATAATCATTTTATGACTTATAGTGGGCTATTTACCACAAGGCCAAATTCCGTTAACCTGCAACAGAATATAACTACCTTTCACTAGAACGAACTCTCCACGACTAACAGAAAAGAATAGATAAGCAACCCACTATATAGCAATGTCCGAAATGCTTCAATTCGATCGAAACAAACGTTTTTATTTTTACACACGACTACAAATTGTTTTCTCCTGGAAGGACATGTAGGATGCTACTGGATTTTTTTCTTTCAGTATTATATCCACGGAAAGAAAGAAAGAAAGAAAGATTGATTCAGAGTTTTAAACTTGTTTCAGTTCTATACGACTTGTCGTAACTGATTAATATCAACAACCTTGCGTATGTATTATTTAAAAGCCTATCATTTTATGACTTCGAGACCAGCGTTCTACCATTGAGGCGTATACGAAAAGATGGACAGAACCTCGAGCTATTTTTCAATAGCTTTTAGTCTGTAAAGGTTCTGTCTGTCTTTTCGTGTGTATGCATATGGAAGTTTATTTTTCGGTTTACAATTGTGATCGTCATACAAATAACTGGGCGCTGCGTTCTATACAAATATTTTAACAAGAAAGGTTGAAAATTGACTAATCTATCATTTCAACAAGAGAGTTGCTCCAACAGCTTTAGACCTTTTGATGAGAAACACTTAGACAACCAGGGGAACGGCCTATGTTGACTAAAATTTCATTAACCACATAAACAGCAGATATTATACTTCTTACAAACGCTTAATTGAAAACTGGAATGCGGTCAAAGAACCTCTTTGAACGCGATAGCAGAACATCGAGTACAATATGTATTTCACAGCCAGTGCTGGCAGGTGATATTTTTTAGTATTTATTTAAAAAATACCTTGAAGACACACAAAGAAATGAACTTCAAATAACATCTATATTGTTGTATAAATTTCAATCAAAACTATCATGTAAAAATCAGGTTTAAGTTAAAGCAAAGCAAAGATCAATCAACTCGTAGTCATCATTTGTTATATTTCGGAGATGAGGTATTGTAATTATTTACACTGTTTATTCTTTGAACTGTTGTCATCTTTGTTGCTGTATTAACTTTCA